>JAVDBV010035940.1:0-12156 GCA_032619315.1 Piper longum
CCAGGCCGAAAGGGGTGACAGGGCGCAGTGGCGCAAGACGACTCATTATGCACTTGTGATACTGAGAGGGTGAGTCAATGGGAAATATCGGTAACTGCAGGCCATGGGCCACGTAGCGTGTGTGCGCATGCATGGGATGGTAACCGGATCTGATGGCCACCCCTCCCGGTATAATTTGATGCTTAAGAGTGTGGTGGACGGTTCTTTTACCAAAGTAGGTTTGGTGAATTGATAATAAATTAGACTTCATTTTTACTCTTTTGAGTTATAAGTGTGGCTACGGGAAACGGTCCAAGACTGTGGAATATTTGCTTAAGTAGTTAATTTATTTCTTTATTTTGATGCATGCTATCATAATAGGATTTATTATTTTTATGATTAATAAATTTGTAGATTTATTTGCCATATTATAATTCAAGTTTTTGCATGTTATGTTTATAAAATTTAATTTTTTTAAGACTGTGGGATAAATATTATTATTATATCTTGTTTAAGACATAGTTTACTTTGAATGAGTCATATTTATGGTTTGATTTTTTTTGTAACACCCGGCCATCTAGGCCCAATTAATTAATTAAAAAATGGCGGGTCGTTACATTACTTGTAATAGTTTTACCATCACTAGTATCTCATGTTCTAATTTCTTTATTGACTAATATTTTTGGAGTTACTATATTTTTGAACCATTTTTTAAAAGGAATTTCATAACCTAATACTGTTAAATCTTTATAATAAAGATCTTTATATTCTTGTAATTGTTCTTTATTAAAAATTTTAAAATACCATTATCTAAAGTTTTTATTTTTATTTTTCATAAATTCTTTAGAGTATTTCTTCCTGTTAGGAATAAATTCTATTTTATTAATGTTAAATTCCATTTCTGAAAATGTAGGTTCATCAGAATATAGAGCATGCGGGATATTATTATCAGACATAATTATACCAGCTACATTTGAACTAGAAGCGACATTATTTTTTGAATATGATGGAGTATATCTAGTGGAAGTACTATTACGTCCAAAAATAATATTTACATCGCCATTTGTTTCTTTTATAATATTATTTGCTATTATTTTTTCTATTTTAGGAGATACTATTTTTTCTAACTTCCAAGATTCTGGTAATTTTATTTCATTCCATTTAATTGTTTTAGGTATTTCTATGTTTGCTTTATTTGTATCTATTTGGAGTAATGTAGTATTACCCTTTTTAAACATAAATCTAGAATGAGGATTTATTGATGTCATTGCTTTAAACATATATTCAATAATATTTACATCGCCTTGTGTTTGCATATTTAAACATAAAGAATCTCTTATATTTGGATCAGCTAATGATACTGAAAAGTTAGGATAACAATTAAAATATACAGGTCCAGTTCCTAAACTGGATTCTATTATTCCTAATAGAGAATCATGAAATTTATTATGTCTTTTATCTCTTAAACATAATAAGATTGAAGTATTTAAACCTTTTCTAGTTAGAGGTTTAACTGCTATTTGAACAAATCCTAAATGAATATAATTATATTTTTCACTTAGTTCATCCAAAATTTTATTACTTAATAATGATATACTACTTGTAAAATTTTGCAGACTTGTACTATCTTCAAAAATTTTAATTAAATAAACTTGTTTAAATTTTATTAAACCTTTATTATATACATGTGTAGGTTTAATTTGAAGAATTGTCCACTTATTTAATCTTTATTCAATATTATTATACACTAATTGTTCTGTGATTTTAGTTTTATCTAGCTCTCTTGATTTCTTGATCAATTACTGGATAAAAACCATCTTTCTTCCTAGATTTTACTCATCTAACTAGATAACTAGACTAGGAGCCAACTGGTCCTTCGCACCAACTGACCGACTTTATATGGGATGGACTGTATAGTGTATATATCGGCACTTCAAACCATGCAGGCAGTTCCCGGAACAGTAACCAGGATATATCTCACATCAACTTAATCCGGCATTGTGTATTAAACTTATCGACACCACATTAGATGAAAAGTCTACATTTGACCTGACCTTTACATAAACTTCTCCATCAAGAGTTTACCGAACGGCCACACACAGGCGCTATTTTTACAGCTACACTAGAACAGAAAATAACATGCTTTCAAACTAGCACTTGCAGGCATCTTCTCAACGAGGCTGCTAGATGCGTTGGGCATTGTTCTTCGGACTAACACATTGGACCGGCTTCTCCCAATGCCTGTCTGGCTCTGCCAATGGCCTCGCCCCTCCTTTCGGATTCAGATTCTTCATCAGTGCTTCCGCATTTATCTGAAAGCCTGTCGCAAAAGCAACCAAAACTTTTTGTCAGTTAAACACTTGCCATTTTGCTTATCTAACTAGATAACTAGACATGAAACGAACACATTCTATCCAGCTAGTTGCGATACCTCTCTTGACATCTGTGGGAGATACTCCATCAGACATGCCAATATCTATTGCGAGAGATACTCCGTCAGACATGCCAATATCTATAGAGTCAGGCAGGAGGTTGGCAATATCGTCAACCTCACCAAACTCCTCAAAAGATTCCAGTTCTTGATGTTGTTGAAACCAGTACTCACGAAACCATGTGGAAGTATGCACAAGGTCCCACCATTCTGGTGAGAAATCCTCCACTTGCTGCAAAGCAGCCGGAATAAACAAAGGTGCGTCTGGATTTAGTGTTGATCTACTTCCTGATACCATTGCCATATCCCCTTTAAATTGGAGAAAACTTAGTTAGCACATCAAAATAATGAAATACAATGACTTTCTTCTAAAAAAAACGCATAACCAACAAGTCAAATCAACCATACTGTGATGATGATCTTTACCCACATTTAGCATACCCATAATTAGCATAACCGACAAATTACATCTATCTTGAAAATATAATGATCGTTACCCATAATTAGCATAGCATTCCATAAACTCTATTTACTCCCACAAAACACATATCAAACAAATCATATCAACCCTGAAGGCTGAAGATACGATGATCTTTGCCCACAATTGAAAAATGAACTCAAGACAGCTATTAGACTATCACTAACAATCCAATACATCACTAAAATCAGAAATTAATCAAAGTAATTAAAACCTATAACCGAACGTCATATATAGATCATGTTTTTACAAGTCCTACAGCATGATTGCACAGCACAAAAGTATAATATCGGTATAATATTGTTCAAAAAAAAAATATCGATGTAGAACTTGATTTTATCTACCTACTGTTAATTATTCTTATTTTATTATTAATTATAAGAAGATGATTTTTTTATTCTCCTTCGTTCTCTCCCTTTTTTTCCTTTATATTTCATATTTTATCAATATTAAACTTAAAATATACTTGATATTTTCAACTAAAATCTTTTCATAAGGATAAACTTAAAATATTTTTAACGTAAATCTAAACTTCTATTGATTATCTTATTCTCGTCTTTACGATTATTTACAAATAATTAATAAATATAACATTTTAAATAGTATATTTTAAAGTAGTCAAGAGTAATTATACCCCATATTTTTGTTCAAAGTATTACTTGCACCCCTACTTTAAAAAATAATCACTTACAACCATTGAACTCTAACATTATTAGTAAGGTTAAATATTGACGACATAGTTGAAACTGAACTGATAAATTTGATAATATGACAAATTTGGATATGACATTAAGAAAAATATATTTAGTATAACTTTTCTAACATATTAATGTATTAATCTAATAAAAATGCATACATTAAGTATCATTAATAGATGGTCAAATATTGATGATGTAACCAAAATTAGATCAATTTTTAACTTGATGACATTACAAACTCTATATATCATCAAAGGTGAAAACACTTTTACTTTTAAGAGAATGGTGTTAAAGTGTATTTTTCCTCGATGAAGTATCAGAATTTACTATATCATTAAGTTAAAATGCAATCCAACTTTGGCCACCTCTTCAATATTTAACCGTTTACTAATAATGCTAGAGTCTATATATTTTTATTTAATTAATACATTAATAGGTTAGAACAGTATTGCCAAAATATATTTTTCTTTGACGTTGTGTTTAAATTTGCCACATCATTAAATTAAAACTTTGTGAAACTTTGGTCATGTCATTAATGTTTAGCTACTTATTAATGGTGTTAGAGTTTAGAGGGTATAAGTGATTGTTTTTAAAAAATAAGGGGTGTAAGAGGTATTTTGTGCAAAAATTGAGAGATGCAATTAATTTTTAAAAGATAAAATAATTTATATTTTTTTTCTGTTTTCACCTTTTAAATTGTTCAAATGTTTTTAAAAAATCAACATTTAAAAATAGACAAAATAGAGAGGGTAATAGAAGAAGGTCAATAATATACAGGTTTACAATCATATTGTAAATTTCATGTACCCTAAAGTTCTCATCCCTTCCTTTTTAATTATTTTTTAATAATATGACAAGTTTTCTGTTTTTTACTTTAGCTCACAGGCTCCTAAAATACGGGAGAAAAAGCAATCTATCACGACGCGTTGGGTCCACAAAGAATTAATAAGAGTTCATTTGTATCATTATTATTATTGTTATTATTAATTAATAATATTATTATATTATACCGTACATTTCATACATGTGTTTCTCCTGAGCCACATGCAACAGGAAGGAATACTTTATTTTTATCTTAATTTTATATTATCCAAATATGTAAGAAACTTTTTTAAAAATTTTATCTCATTTCAATTTATTATATTTTTATTTCTTATAATGTTTTTTTCATTTACTATGTTTTCATGCCAACCAAAGGAGCCCTAGGTGACTAGACTTTTCAATTCCAGACAAGAGGACCTCCAGAACGAGTAGGGATATAAATCAAAAGTTGTTTTCACATCCCTGTAAACGGGGGTGTTTGCTTTTGTTGTCCTCCAGCTAACAACAGTTTTATGCGATAGTAATTGGTATTTATTTGCAACAATAAACAATCATATATATGGAAATTAAAAGGCATCAAATGGAATTTTTACGAACATTGAAAATCAGAGAAACAATATGGAAAATACCAAAGATTTGAACTAGACTTGAAAACTAGGCTTAAAATTGCATTTATCCAGAGATTGAAAACTAGACTTGTAAATGAAGAAGTTGATCTTGGGACATATGAGTTTGTATATAGAATAATCTTTTTGGGTAAGTACTAATTTGAGAGTATATACAATGAAGCTGTGGCCATTGCCCTCATCATCAATTGCAGCGGCGGAGGCGAACAGAGGCAATCTTGCCCTGGTATGGGAAGGGAGAGCGACGCCACGTCCTAGAGTTGCTAAAACAATATCAATGGGCATATATATGGTAAAGAAGACGCCAGAATGCTCTGCTTGTTGTGCACCTCTATGATGGGATTTTACAATCTGTGGTCAGTATTGCTTCAAACGGGCACAAGTCCAAGTGGTGTGTTTGTAGGAGAAAATTTTTCAAACGAATCAAATACAGTGATTTTGTTTCAAGTACATGGTATATATAAACAATTCAAATCAAAAGGTTGATTGGCAATACTAGTTAGGTAAATATTTCCAACGTCTTTATTTTTTTATATCTCCCAAGTTTTTGTTGATTCCAACAAGTCACGGTCTGTATGGTAAACAAAAGAAATACTATACATATAAGGAGGGGGACAAGATCACAGATGGAAAGGAAAGCAAAATTATCAAGAGCTCAGTCGCCTCAGAGGGCCATGGCAACCTCCTTTCTATCAGGCTTTGCAAGGAGGTACATTTTTTTTCTCCCAAAACCGAGGTCCATTCAGCCAGACTGCTCTTTGTTTTTCCTTTTTTCCTATTTAATACATATCGCATCATGGCTCTTCCTCTCCCATTTCTCTAACGCTTACCGAAGTTATTAATTGAACAAAGAATATATAATTTCCCTCAAAAACTTGACCACATAATATTTCATCTTGCTTAAATGGTAATTTTGAACTTCGGTGATGTCCACTATGAATTATTATGTACGTAACAAATAGTAAGTTCATGGTGTGCATGCCGATGCAGACTTGAAGGGCAAGTAGCAATTGTCACCGGCGGTGCAAGCGGCATCGGCAAAGCTACAGCTAAATTGCTCCACAAGCATGGAGCCAAGGTCGTCATCGCCGACGTCCAGGACGACGTAGCCAGCTCCGCCTGCCAGGAGATCGGCGGCGGCGGCTGCGGTGTCTCCTTCGTCCACTGTGACGTCACCAAAGACGCCGACGTCCGGAAGGTCGTTGACCGCGCCACTGCCATGCACGGCCGGCTCGACATAATGTTCAACAACGCCGGCGTGGTCGACGCCATCAGGCAGGACATCACGGCTGTGGAGCAGGTCGACTTCGAGAGGGTGCTGGCCGTGAACGTCACCGGCATCTTCCTCGGCATCAAGCACACCGCCCGGGTGATGGCGCCGGCGGGTCGGGGCAGCATCATCAACACGGCCAGTGTGGTCGGCGTGGTCGGGGGAGCAGCCACTCATGCCTACACGGCGTCGAAGCACGCCGTGGTGGGGCTGACCAAAAACGCGGCCATAGAGCTTGGGCGGTGCGGGGTGCGGGTGAACACCGTCTCCCCCTATATTGTCGCCACGCCGCTGTCCGACCGCTTCTTGGAGGAGTCGGGAGCGCAGCCTGCAACAATATTCTCCAACTTGCGGGGGAGGACGGCCGAGGTCGAAGATGTAGCGAGTGCAGTTGTTTACTTGGGGAGTGACGAGGCCAAGTATGTGAGCGGGCACAACTTGGTGGTGGACGGTGGGTACTCCATTCAGAACACAGCTCTGAGTATTTATCACCCTTAAAAATTAAAATCAAGGTGCGATGTATGCATTGCCTATTATCATTCAACTATTACTGGATAATAAAGACACTAATTAATTGGAATTTGAGGGGAGGACACATTTTTGCATTTTTCTTCCAGGGAGGCATCAAATTATACCACCCCCTCTTACATTAATTAAAACGCTGAGTTTTTTTAATTAGGTGTATCTATTATTCATAAACAAGTATGAAAAAAAAATTGCAATTATTAGTTCACTTCGACGCGACTCTATTATTATATCTTCCAGGCATCATGGTTGATGAAATCTTATGTGCTTAATATGCGCTTATTAATAAAAGGATATTCAATACGGCCTCCCGTTAAAGGTATGAAATATGACTATTCAAAATATAATAAAAAAATAAATTAAATTATTATAAAATATCTTCTTATTTAATTAGAATCTATCATTAAAGTCTTAATCAATCACAATCTATATTAAAATTATTATGTTAAATAATTATAATTTATCTTATTATTCAACAAAAAATTATCTATAAAATTAAAATTTGTTTGTAATGTAAGTTGTGCTAGCACGATGTCTTGCCTAGCGTCTAGTATATGATAATATCTCCAGACTACATCGGCAATGTATAATTAACGTGATTCCATGCTTTATCTCGTTCACAGCCTTTTGACCTGCCTTGTATCAATGGGATCAGTAATTAAACGTCTTAGGTATGATTCTCTCCATTATACATATTCACAGTCTTAGGTATGATTCTCTCCATTATACATATTCAATTGCCAAGGTTGGAATGGAAATAATTGGTCGTGTGAGCGAGTGCTCGGTTAAGTGCGTGGAGGAATAAAAGGTCTTACCATATCTTAGTTTCATTAACACACTAAATCATTATAAAGGCGCAATTAAGGGTTTTTATTTTTGCTTTTTTTTTATTTTAAAATGCAGGATTAAAAAGTACGGCTGCAGGAATTGGTATGAAACATGAACGCTAGGTGGTTGATTGGTTGCCTTTCAAAAGAATTAAACAAGAAAGCTCGTGAAACAGCATTTGCCTCCCTTTTTTTATTCCTTATCCTAATCGAGGTTGGTGGATTATTGAGTATCAATATTGTTGTATGGAAAAATTAACAAGTGCCGCATGCAACGTCCCTTTTCTTCAATATTTACATATCCCACGTAGAAAAAAGTGAAACACATGAATGGGCACAAGCTTAAATTTCACTTGACTCTCAAAAAACTCAATTGATATTATCTGACTCTACTCAGCTATGAAATTCAAAATAAACTCTAATATAGCTGACTCTGTAATTGTTTTTTTAGTATAATAATAATAATAATAATAATAATAATAATACTTAGAACATCATTAATTATTACCTCCTACACTTAACCTACAACTACATAATTAGAATTAAGAGAAATAAGCATTTATATCTAATCTAATTATTAAAAAGGGAATTCAATATTGACTTGAGATTAAAAATATGAGAATCAACTAATCAAAATATAAGAAATTTTTAAAAATACAATAAAATACCTCTTAAAGAATGACACGGGTTCAAATCTTGTTAATCTCAATTTCTTAAAAAAATAATAAAAATACCAATAGTACGTCATAGGTTTGAACTTTGCTAAACTCAACTTCTAACTTCCTATTAATATATAAGAGTTTCTCTAATAAGGTGTTTAGTTGCATTATTTTGAACCTATTTAATAGAAAAATAAAAAACTGTATAAATAATGGCTAAAATTAATGTTTGGTGAAATTTTAAAAAAATAATGAAGAGAGAAACTCTTTTAGTGTTTCCACTTAAAATGTTACGAAAAAAAAGGTCTACCCCAAGTTATTTTTTCTTATGATCAGCGTATCTCTTCCACTCTTAATCTTCCTTACCCCATCCCCGTCACATTCCCTCCCCTCCTTTTCCACACCCTCGCTCCCACCCCCTTTTCTCATCCTTTCCCGTATTCTTCCGCCACCTCTCTCGCCTCTTCTGTATTAACTTTTTTATGCTACTAAACAGTATTATTATAAATTTTAAAAATCATTTACACATGCCAAACATTATTTTATAAGAGCAATTACTTTTAATAATTCTAACAAATGAAAATTGAGGATAAAATTTTCAATAGATCTTACATAAAATTTTCTATCTCATCCAAACGCCCTATAATCGTCTTGAAAAAAAATAATTATAATTCATTTTTTATTAAAATAGAATATATATATATATATATATATATATAAAGTCAATCATATTCTATATCTAAAATATTAAAGTATTATACTATATATAACAACTCGGCCCAAAATGCAACGTAATAGGCCTAATTTATTTTTTTAAAAGTGGTTAACCGAAGTTAAAGATATATAGTCTATTCTTACCTATAAACATGATCTTAGTCTAGTAAGTATTAAATGTAGAACTAAGTTGAGGGATCTTAAAATCTACCCACCTTAAAAAATTTCGTCCCCGAAATTCTTATACTTGGCCCATTGCTAGCCCCAGCCTACGACCTTCTTTTGGTCCGTGACTGACATCCTAGCCAATATCCCTAGTCTAGCCCACCATCTAATACAAAACCAGGTTGTTCTAATACTATTTGTAATGACTCACCTTAGCCGACCGGGGGTTACCCAAAAGTATAAAGGATGTAAAAATAAAATTCAAGGACATGAATCGTAACATGGTAAAAAATTTTAAAAAATGTACTAATCATAAAAATAAATCATATTATGATAACATGCAACAATACATAAGATAAATTAACTACGAACACAAAGTCCTATAGTTTCTTAACAATTTTACATAGTCGCATTTATAACACAAAGAATATAAAAAGATGTCAAATTTTATTTATTAATTTGCCAAACCTACATTGGTAAAAGAACCACCAACCATACTCTTAATCTTCAGTCTGAAGCTGCCCATTTGCGGTCACAAAATCGCGTGAGTGATAAAACTACTTAGTCGCATAATTAAATGAAACAAGTCAATGAATTTCATATCATTGTTACTCAAGTCTTTTAGTAATTATGAGCCTATGTCAAGCTCTAACTATGCCAGAAGGGGTGGCCGCCCCCATCCAGCTATAATCTCATGTATGTGCACACATGTTACGTAGCTCATAACCTATAGTTACTGATATTTGCCATTGACTTACCTTTTCAGTATCACAAGTATACAATGAGTCTTCTTGTGCCCTATCACCCCTTACGACATGGGGGCAGACATTTTATCTTTTAAGTAATTTTAAAAGTGTGGCTTTGTGTCGGACTGAGTCAGTTTTTTGACCCCGGTTGTACTCGACGTATGGTGGTCAAATCTGGGCTCAGGCTGACTAGATCTGCCAAAAGGAAATATACAACATTTTAAATAGTTATACGGACCTGGATAGTTCGTAGCTGAACTTGCAACCGTGATCGACGATCTTAATCTGAACGAGACAATAAAATTATACATAAGTATAATTTTATTCGAGTAACACATGTAAATATATGACTTAAGTATATTATTATTAAAACTTGACAACATAAGGCATACAACATTCAACAATATTAAACTTCAATTTCCAACATACTAGCATATTTTCATTAATATTGTATATTTTTCCTTCAACATGTTAATTACTTAACCCAAGGAAATCTTATTATGGTTTCTATCTTATTAGTTAAAGTTATCATTTAAACTTTTTATTAATATTACTCGTTAAGACTGAATTAGTGAGTAACAGTTACTTACTCCGTTAATAAAAACTTAGGTACACTTATAATAATTTATTAACCTTTTAGTAATTTCGAATATTTAACTGAAAATTAATTAAGTCGTTATATTAAATTATTTAAAATGATTTGTATTATCTTAATTGAAGGATACTACTAATAAAATTATTTTAAATTATTCAACTCAATAAAGGTTCGAACTTTATTTATTTTTACTATGTTGTTTAGTTCAACGCTAGTGATTATCACAGTATTATAGTTTAATAACTCATATTATTACCTTAATCATACTTGAAAATGGTTTAATAATAATTTTGTCATAGTTGGTGAGTTATCATCACCATTACATAATATTAATTTCTAAACATGACAAAGGTACTTACTTTATCTTATAAATCACGTAAAAATGTCATATTTCATTTATTAATTAATGGTATTTAATAAACAATAATTTCAACTATATTATACACGGATTAATAGTGTTTTAATTAATCAAACAGTGACTAATCATAGTTGAAAATTAGTTAATAATTAACCATCCCATGATTACCTAAACGTATTAATAACCTGAATATTAAAGACACCTTCTTTATTACTTTAATCAATTATAAACAGCTACATCTATAGATTAGGATGTAATTCATTAAGTTGTTGACCACAATCATAATTTAACAACAATCATGAATTAGCAGTAACGCGAATGAATACTAACTTTAATTAATTAACAGTAACGAACTGATAACAATAAAAAAAAATGATAATAGCAGCGATCAAGTCCATCATGAAAAGACCCTTAAGCAATGAAGAGACCACAAAAATTGGACAACCACGAGTATTAAAACTTGGCTTCTCATGAACGATTACCCGTGGACAGTAGTTGAGGCCAACTTAAAAAAAAAAACCACAGCCATCACATGAATCATACCCACATATTGTGAACAATCAATTACACCCAACTACTCCTCTACATGCGTGAAAAGGGAAGAAAAAAAAGAAAGAAGATCAGGAGGAAGGATCTATACTGAGCAAGAGGGGAGGACGAGGAAGATGGCGTCGGGGAGGGAGAGGAGAAGAAGTGAAAAAGAAGAGGTGAAGGAGCAAGATAGCCCTCCCAATTTGCACATGTAATCATACAAAACCCCTCATTCAATACCCCCGAACGCTCATAACAGCCATCATGTTATGAATGCATGAAAAGCAAAAGGGGTAACTAAAGAAGACATGCCCACGAGAATACCCTAAACTATAGTAGGGAAAAAGGTCGTGAACTAGCCAAAACCAGAACCCCCATACAAGACGATTCTAAAACGTACTGCTCACACAACTAACGAGTATTATGCACTGAACAGATCATCAACAAAGAAAACAGAGATGTGCATGAAAGAAATCCAAAGCAAAAAAAAAAAAGAACTAGGAGAAGGAGGAAAGTACCAACTAGAACATGTCAGATAGTACACCACTTGAATCTATAAATACTTCTGTTTTAGACCTTAAGCATGTGTTCTTTGAAGAGTATAATTTTCAAATTCATGTTGATGTTGACTCCAACACTCACTTAGTGCTGGATCTTATTTGGTGTTGATTTGGGTGAAAAGACAAGACAATGGCAAATAAGATTACCAAAGGAAAATGCTTGTTCATCAAT
>JAVDBV010036085.1:0-13836 GCA_032619315.1 Piper longum
CCATTCTGACATGTCCAATATTTGATTATAGACTATCAGTTTCATTCTGACATGTCCGATATTTGATTATGGACTCTAAGTTTCATTCTGAAATGTCCGATATTTGATTATGGACTGTCAGTTCCATTGTGACATGTCCGATATTTGACTTGAACTGGCGACTAACAAAGATAGGGTTTCTTGAACTATTGCAATTTATAACAAAAAGCCGACAAGAACCCCATACATAAGGTGCTAGTGATCCAGTAACTCAACAAGGTGTTTCTAATGAATTTATGCATTGCAACCATGCATGTAAGAGTTCTAATGGAAAAGAACTAAGAAGAGGTACGAAATACTTACACAACAATGGAAAGGCACCGGAGAGAAGGCAAGGAGGAGTGAACTGCTATGGGAAAATTTTCTCCTCCTTTTCCTTTTTCTCTCCTCTCCTATATATATATGCTTCAATGTGTTTCTCAATTAAATTCACACAACTTTTCATGTATAGGTATTTCCTAGATTCAACGAGTCCCTCAATTAAATTCTCACATCTATTCATGTATAGGTATTTCCTAGGTTCAACGAGTCCCTCAATTAAATTCTCACATCTATTCATGTATAGGTATTCCCTATGTTGGGTTCGTCTTATCTAAGGCCAGAGTTGGCTTTACGTTGAACCTTGTCCGGTCTACTTGATAACCGACCATATCGATTCATCAAAAAATAATATTTCACTATATTTTGGTTCGAGTTTTACAAAAATAAATAAATTTATTTTTTTATTTTTTTTATTTTTTTCACGGTTCTTACATGACCTGAGAGCCTGTAATCTCAGCATGACCTGAGAGCCCGTAATCTCAGCATGACCTGAGAGCCTATAATCTCAGAATGACCTAAGAGCCAGTAGAACTACATTGAGCTTGATCCTGACTTGGGCATGTAGGCCAATCAAGATTATTTGATTTCAGCTCATCTAAAGAGGAATAAAAGTATGGTTGGGGGTTCTTTTACAAACTCAGGCTTGGTAATGGGATAATGAGTGGACTTCCTTTTTTTGTTCGTTATAAATGTGGCGATTGGAAACGGTCCAAGACCGTGGGACGATTATTTTAATGAGTTAGATTTTTTTGTTTTAATAGAAATTATGTAGCATTTAAGTAACACCCGGTCCGTTTGGGCGGGTCAGTTAGTTATATTTTTTAGTAACACCTGCCAAGCAAGGCCCACAATATTGTGAAAAAGGGCGGGTGGTTACAAACCCAGTTGCACAACCCTCGACCTAGTGCACAACCATTGACCGAGTTGCATGACGGCCTACCGAGATGCATTACCACTGATCGAGTACGCACTACCATCGTTCGTGTACTACTCATCTGCCGACCGAGTAGATTAGTTCGATCTTGTTAGGCTCAGAATTTGGGGAACAAGATATAGCTACAGCGACATCAGCATGACAAAAGAGTTATGAAAGAAGAGGTTGTTATGAGGAGATGGCATAGGATCTGACTTCACAGTTCTCTTGCAATCATTGTCTTGACTTGATGCACTCTGGTAAGATGAATATTGCAAG
Source organism: Piper longum (assembly GCA_032619315.1). Classification (NCBI taxonomy): domain Eukaryota; kingdom Viridiplantae; phylum Streptophyta; class Magnoliopsida; order Piperales; family Piperaceae; genus Piper; species Piper longum. The sequence goes on from JAVDBV010036085.1 coordinate 1,553, forward strand.
ATAACCCCATCAGACATGGTTTGAAACAGTCTCATAGGGATGTGCATGGATAGTGTTAGAGAATGATAGTATGACATCTGGATGGGGCATTCACAGTGATCAGATTATTTAGATAGAATGATAGTGCATCCATAGGCAACAACTAGCATACATAGATCAGATGGTTAGTAGATAGGCACACACACAGTTTAGCCCATTAAGCTATTGGCTAGCCAACAAGAGGAGTTAGACTTGTATTGGAGTATGGGGCATAGATAGAGGGTTTAGCGAGGGAGTGTTCATTAGGGAGATAATGATTCCCTTATGCTTTACCAGCATGATTAGGTTTGTATCCTGAGACATAGGATTGGTCCTTGCCTTGAGTATAGAAGTACCTTCATGGTACTGATTAGGGTTACAGTGCAAGTCGGTATTGGGAGATCAATCTTACAATGACAGATCTCACCCCAGCTTGGGAACCATGCAGATAGAGACTTCAGACAAAACAGACCATGCTGATCAGATGGAGTGACACCAATGAATGCTCATCTTGATTGATAGCCTTGCTTGCGAGTCTACCACAGTGGTAGTAGTCATGTGAGTCAAGATTAATACTACAAATCGGTATGGGACGGCAGGTCAGACACCACTAAAGAGTGGACGAGGGGCTTGTTGAACCTCACTATGAGTCCCCATAGACTTGAGGGGAGATATTGGTTCTTTGGGTCATTTGAATCCCACCCATTTAGAAGTGCGTGACTAGTACAGTATCGAGAAACACGTGACTACTGTTAGCTGATTGAACTAGAGCCACTTAGGAGCTATTTCTGAGATACGTCATTGATTGACTGTTCCACAGACTGATCACCTTTGACATAGTAAATCATTGTGACTTAGAGACAAGTCCATGGATCTACCTATGTTTTGGCCACCCAGTACGCTACATAGGGATTTCGTCTCCCCTGCCACTTTTATGATGCCTTGACTCCACCATAGACCAGAGTGACACACCTATGTAGCAGATTTTTCATAGTTTGACTTCCCCAGTTTTCCTGGAGTCAGATACCATATGGGAGGATAACATGTCACCCAGTGAGAGATCTTGAGTAGTGTGACTAGATTTCCACGAGATTCAGTTTCCTTTCCTATAACCCACAGATGTTAGACATAGGGTTTTTACTTGAGGATTTCACTCACCCCTATTTATATATCATTTATACTATCAGTTGTCCAAATGATTGAGATGAGCATACATTGACCAGAGCACATGCCACAGACCAGATGCAGACGCTACAGGCCATGAAAAGTATGTTATCATACTCCTTGAGACACACTGTACATGTTCAGGTGTTTTCACCCACAATTCCACACAGAGAGCTCTCCTTCAAAAATAGTTAGTGGTAGTATAGATAGCCACCAGAGCCATAGTATACAGTAAAGTCATAGCAGTTGTCCTTGTTCTCATATAAAACAGAGTGAGATACTTGACGTTGGACCGAGTCAACTAGGATCCAGTGAGCGGTCGAGTTCCTTATATAGGGACACATGAGAGTTCGACCTAGATTGGCAACAGTGAGCCGTGTAGCTCATTAGTCTATACACCCAACCTAATAGGAGACTCATAACACACCTTAGAATGGCTATCGGACTTAGGATAGAGTTTCCTGATAGTATCGGTAGTTGACTTTTCACATCGATGAGGTTCACAGAGGTATGGGTAGATGCTAGTATGTAGGCCTTACCCTCGATGTAGTTTTTCCCGTATATAGCTCAGATTAGCACCTTGCGATACTCTAGAGTATTCGTTTGACCAACCCAGTAGGCCCTTAGGGGTGACCTAGGTTTTCCTGCCGAGTTAGTAGTAGGGATCAGAATGAAGGAGAAGCATGATTATAATGTCAGAATAGGCACCGGAAGTATAGAATCGAGAATGCTTGATATTGATAGCATCACAAGAAGAACCCACCATGTCAGCACAACTACAGCCAATGAGGATGAGCATGATTGAAGCAATAGAGGATGCAACTATTGCGTGTCCAGTTTCCAGTTTCCAGTTTCAGTTGAACCTCTTTGAGTTAAAATTTTGAAGAACAAATTTTTATAGGGAGGGAAGGTTGTAAAACCCGTGATTCGTGTCACAGTTTTATAGTCGTTAGCTGACCGGTTCAGCCATCGGATCGAGTTGAGTATATTTCAGAACACGTGTTCTGAGCCGATGCCGGTCACGTGTATGAACTGTGAGGGTCATGTGTACCTGAGTATGTGATGATAATGTCATGAATGAGTAAAGAATGAATTAGAATGTATGAGTGCATACAGTTGATGATTTTAGATTTCCTTATTTTGTGAACGTAGAAATAGTTTTAGGCCGAATAACGTATTAAGACGTGTTATAGAGTAGTTGGGTGGGTTATTAGTTATAGAGCATGTCATTTGGATGTTGTCATGTTTTTTTTATTTTATGGGATTTTCCCCAATTTTTCTAGATTATTATAGAATTTATTACGACATAGTTATTATTCTTCACTCGATACACAGTCGAGTCAAGTTTTTTTTACAAGTTCACCACAGAGCCCTTTTCTTTTTCCCTCGACACTTTTTTTTTCCCAAAACCTTATTGCCGCCGCTCGTTTGCTTCTCGCCGCCGCCGCTGCCGGCGTAGCCCTGCCGCCGATCATCGCCACCAAGCACCAGCGTGCTGTCGTAGTGCCACCCCAACCATCGCGACGCCGAAATTGCCCTGCGATCCCGTCGCTGCTTTTGGTGAGATTCGCCACTGTCCGGGCCGTGTCGCCATCTCCGTGAGGCCGACGACCACCCCCTTGATCTCCTCGACATTTTCCCTCTACCTGGCACCGCCGCTGAGGCCGATCATGGGCCCGATCGGAGCAACTGACCGCCCCAGCTGAACTCGAGGCCGCCGTCAGCGGTCATTGCCGCCACGGCTGCACTTATCGTCACCACCATTGGGACGATCTAGTCGACATAGTGCCGACGCTTACCCCCAATTGCCCTGCCAGAATAGTCACCCAAAAACTGCCGGCAGTGGCCGAAAAACCACTGAACTCACCGGATAACCGTTGGAGCCTGTTGGAAAACAGGATTTGCTTGATTTTTCATGGAGCATATCCGGTCGAACCCGATCGAGCTTCGGACGCTGTCGAGCGCCGAATTCAAGGTCTGAGAAGTGCGACGAAACCCTAGCCGTCACCGATTGTCGACAATGAGAGGTATAATTACCTCTAATTTGATTATTTAAAGTTAGTGAGTGTTAGAACAACATGCTAGGAATTATTAATTGATGTGATTAAGGCCTAATTACTAATGAAAGCATAAGTGGCATGGTTTGATGAATTGTGAATGAATGTTAAGTGATCTAATGAGGTAAATTGAGTTGAACAAGTCATTTGATTGCAATGTAAATTAGCAATGCATAATAAAATTGGTATGAATAGGATAGTTAGAATTATTTTTATATTATGATTATTTGACTATTATGGATATTTAATTGTGTTGTGTGTAATGATCATGTCGAGTTTATGCATCATTCAGATAGCGGGTGTTAGCTTTTAGATTTGATGTGTAGGTACGAAGTAGGTGCTCGCCGCCTAGGCGCTTGGATACACTTGGAGCTTCTACCAGGTCCGTTTAGGACTCATCTCTATTTTACGCTCTCTTCTATTGCATGTTTGATTTCTTACTCGCAGGACGAGTTAAGTGGCGTTTTATCGGATCCCACTTACCTCAGGCCATTTAGCCGATCACATTTCTGGATTAATAACCCTCAAGGATGAGATCCCTCGGGTATGTTTTCGAAAACAAAATCTACCGCAAGTTGCCTTCAGGCCTATTATATTAAATTCCCTACCCATGCCTCTATATATGTATAGTTTTCGTATTTTCAGTGAGAGATGGGAAGAGGGTAGCAGCCATGTCTTCAGATAGGGCATGTGCTCGTCTGTGGGTTGATGTTGGGGAGGACCCACTTCATCCCGAGGGATCCTGCTAACTACGCGTTTGAGTTCCTCACACCTGGAGATCGTGGAGGATTATGGGTACTATTAAGTACAACGCATATCCGGACTTGTGGTCCAAAGGGTATTAAAGGCGACTGCCAGAGAGTACTCGATCTTTGTGCTCAGGACCAGGAGTAATATGCAGGACGTAGAGGGCTGAGATAAATGAGAATGAAATTGACGCAAGATGTGATAGATGAGATGGCGAAGGAAAGTGAATGATATGGAAGGGGACGCTGCCGCTCGAGGGCAATGACTCCCATTTGTGATCTTGTGAGAGTTCTTGAGGAAGTATATGATATTTTTATTCAATATGAGGGGTAGCTCTCCTATGCCAGTTTGATAATAGTTATTCTTTGGACCAGTAACACTCGTTACTACGGCTTTGTATAATAAATGTTGGTGATGAGCTTGATCAGATGTGCTAGTTTGGACGGAGGATCAGTGGGTCTCTTGCACACACACATGTTTGATTATTGAATGTTTAATATTTTGTGTATAATTTGTTTATATTGACATTGACATGAGAAAATGCATAGATATGATGATATGCTAATGATTGAATTCTATGACTTGATGATATGACGTGAATTGTGGAAAGAATGCACAGGTGGGATGAGACCCATGCTTGAGAATGAGTGCACAATACATTATATTCTGTATGAATAAAGTTGTTGATATATGGATATATATTCGTACATATTATTTTGATAGGGTGGCCCCTAATTGCACTTTTAGGGGAGATTCTGTCCATTTTTATTTAGAATTTCTTTTGATTTTATTGCAATTGTATCGGTGTGTTAATTTGTTTACATGTCATCCATGTAGTGTCCTGTTAGGATTTTGTGCATTTATCCATGGATATAGAGAATTGTATCTTCATCTTAAGACGTCGAGAGTAGATTCGGGTTGGCTTAACCGAATTTAATAGATTATCAAACGGTTCGACCGCTGGTAATATTTTCAGGTCGGTTCACGGGTGAGCCAAATCAGAGTGTTACAAGTTGCCTCGCCTCCACACGTGAACAGCTAGTTGAAGGATTTTGAGCCCTGCCTAGTGACCACATGTCACGACTTTCAGAGCTTAGTAGGGCCAAACTTTCATAGCTAAAGAAGCATTAGTAGAACAAAGGAAAGTTAGGAAAACGGAGGTTATTCTGATGAGATGGCATAGGATCCAACTTCACCAGCTATCTTGTAATCATTGTCTTGACCTGACATTGTTGGGTCAGATGTATATTGCTAGATAACCACATCAGATATTGTTAGTGAGTTTCATAGGGATGTGAATGGACAAATTCAGAACATGATAGCATGATGTCCAGATGGGACATCCATAGTGATCAGATTATTTAGATAGCATGATAGAACATCCAAAGGCAACAAGTAGCATACACAGATCAGATGGTTAGTAGTTGGGCATACACGCAGTTTAGCCCATTCAGCTATTGGACAGCTAGCGAGAGGAGTTAGACTTGTATGAGAGTATGGGGCATAGATAGAGGGTTCAGCGAGGGAGTGTCCTTTAGGGATTAAGTGATTCCCTTCTGCTTCGCCAACATGACTAGGTCCTTACCTTGAGACAAAGGATTGAGTTGTGCCCTAAGTATAGAGGTACCTTCATGGTACTGATTAGGGTTTACAGTATAGGTAGGTGTTTGCAGACCGGTCTTACAATAACGGATTTCACCCTAGCTTGAGAATGATGCAGATAGGGACTTCAAACAGTATAGACCTTGCTAACCAAATAGAGTGATAACAATGTATGCTCATCTTAATTTATAGCCTTACTTGAGAGTCTACCACAGTGGTAGTAGTCATGTGAGTCAAGATTAGTGCTACAAATAGGTACCGGACGACAGGTCACACACTACTAAAGATTGGACGAGACATGTGTTGAACCTCACTATGAGTCCCCGTAGACTTGAGTGAAGACAGTGGTTCTTTGGGTGGTTTGAACCCCGCTCGTTTAGAAGTACGTGACTAGTACGGTATGGAGAAACACGTGCATATTATTAGCTGAATGAACTAGAGCCACTTAGAGATATGTCATTGATTGACTATCCCACAGACTAATCATCTGTGACATGGTAAATCATGGTAATCTTAGAGACAAGTCCATAGATCCATCGATATTTTGCCCACCCAATATGCTTCGTAGGGATTTCATCTCCTCTGCCATTTGCATGATAGCAACCACCGTGCTACGCAAGCGAGCACGTGCTAGCTGACAGCGGGTTTGGAACACGCGAGTGTCCACTCCATTCTCGCGAGATCCTGACAATTCCACCTTTGAGTTCCTCAAACCCAGAGAAGTGTGGAGGTTTATGGGTACTGCTATGCAACGCATGTCTAGACTTGTGGCGAAAAAGAGTACTGAAGGCGCAAGCCTAAGAGTACTCGGCCCTTGTACTCAGGGCCAGAAGTAATACGGAGGACGTAAAGGGCTGAGATGAATGAGAATGAATTTTCTATATAAGAGATAGATAAAATGGTCAAGGAAAGAGAATGTTATGAAAAGAGAATGATATGGAAAGTGGACGCTGTCAACCCGAGGGCGTCGGTTCCCATTAGTACCCTTGTGAGAGTTCTTGAGGAAGCATATGATTTTTATTCAATAGGCGGGTTAGCTCTCCTTTGCTAGTTTGAAATTAGTTATTTTCTAGACTAGTAACAATCGTTACTGATGAATTTTTATAATATATGTAGGTGATGAGCTTGATTTGATGTGTTGCCTTGGACGTAGGAGAAATGAGGTCTCTTGCACAGACATGTCAGATGATCGCATTTTTAATATTTTGTTTATGAAGTTATTATATGAACATGATGTGATTAAATGCAAGATATGATGATATGACGTGAAATGTGAATAGGCCGCATAGGTGGGTCGAGACCCAAGTTTCAGAGTGATTCTTGTAAACAGTAGATTAGAATTCTTCGTGAATGCAAACACTTTATATGTGTATATATGTTTTTATATGTCGTTCTGACAGGGTGGTCCCTCATTGTACTTTTAGGGGAGACTTTGTCCGTGTAATTTTTGAATTATTATTGATTTTCTTGCAATTGTTGTTGGTGTGTGAGTTGATTTTCATGTCTGTGTTAGGGTTTTGTGCATTCATCTATGCATGTAGCAAATTCTATCTTCATCTTAAGATGCCGAGATGTGATCCGCACGAGTTGGGTTTGGGTTAGACAACCCAACTGGGTCCCATGACATTCTGGTTAGGTTTGCAAGCGTGGACCAGATTTGGCGTGTTCCAATAGTCCACTTAGATCGCAATCTTCAAGTTACATAGCACAACAACTCTTAAGCAAAATTAACACAATAGCCGGAATCCCTGCTATGAGCCACTTGAACCTTCTATCATTGCCGGTTAATGCTAATTAAAGCTTGCCTACTAAATATAGGAAAGACATCTGTAATAAAAAATAAAACAAGTTAAATACTGGTCTAAAAGAACTAATAATAATAGTATTGGGTACTCTAGTACCCACGAAGGAAATCTCACACATCACGCATAGGCCGCATCACTCAACGCCCACACAACATAATCATGCATACTGTGTCGAAACCCTTGACGACACCACATGGAGCCGAGACAAGTCAATTGTGAGTACAATATGTCATAACCATGTGTATGTACCGGAATCTAGTTAATAATAACATGCCCACATCATAACTCACTGCTAACAAGATCATACAAAGAAGAACACACGTAAGAAAATCAATTGTAAATACTCATCCAAATAGGCCCTATGTAGGGGCATAATTGTGCCATTTTTTTGGACTTTGAGTTTGATGATTATCAAGGGATCTCAAATTGAAATTAAATTTAAACTATGGAAAAGAATTGTCTAAACGTCCTGGAGTTAGTAGGAACCGATAAAATGAAAGTAACTTTGTCCCACAATTGAAAAACAAAGTTATGATCGAGCTAAAGTGAACAACCCGGCCCAAAGTGCAACATAATGGGCCAAATTCATTTCTTTAAAATGGTTAATCTAAGTTAAAGATCTATAGTCCATTCCAACTTATAAACAAGATCTTCTCCCAGAAGGATTAGATGTGGAACTAAGCTGAAGGATCTCACAATCCACCCACCTTAAAAAATTTCGTCCCCGAAATTTTTACCCTTGGCCTGTTGCTAGCCCCAACCCACGACCTTCCATGGCTCGTGATCCACAATCTTCCATGACCTAGGACCGTGAGCCTAGCGACCATTTGTAGTCCAGCCCACCATCTAACATGGAACCAGGCTGTCTCTTATATTATTTGTAACGACCTGGCCCAAAGTGCAACGTAATGGGCCAAAGCCATTTCTTTAAAATGGTTAACCCAAGTTAAAGATCTATAGTTCATTCCCACTTATAAACAGGATATTTTCCCAGTAGGTATTAGATGTGGGACTGAGTTGAAGGATCTTACAATTTCACCCACAAATGGGAGTCTCTGACACGAGGCAACACCCACAAATTGGAGTCTCTGATACAAGGTAGCACCCAAAAAATTCTTGAAAGATTAAATACCTACCCCCATGATGAAAGGGGTGACAGAGCGTGGTGGCACAAAATGGTTCTTTATGCACTTGTGATACCGAGAGGGTGAGTCAATAGCAAATATTAATAACAACAGGCCAAGGCCACGTAGCTTGTGTGTATATACATGGGATTGTAGCTGGATGGGAAGCCACTCTCCCAGCATATTAAAAGCTCAACATAGACTCATCATCACTAAAAGTTGAATCAATGATGTTGTGGAATATATTAACTTTCTTTTTTGTAACTATACGACTTAGTGTTTTTATCACTAACGTGGAATTGCCTCCGCTGGTATGAACATGGAATGATGGGTAAAGTCGAGACAACTGGAGGACTCTATTATTGGACCTCTGTTATTGGACTATTCTTTGCATGGCAGTAGGATTTTGGTTCAGTTCATGGGACTATTATTCTGAGCTTATATTATATTTTAAAATGATTGAAAATTAATAGAAAATTAATTTATGAGACACTTAATTTTGTATAGTAACACTTGGCCCATGGCTCGGAATGGGCCGCTCGTTACAGGAGGTATCAGAGCTATGTTTCCAACAGAACCATGCAAGTCAATCCAAACCTTGTTAAAAGTCTAAGAGTCAACTGTCCCAAGCATAAAAAAGAGAGAGAAGCATTTATCATTCTTATATAGGTGTGCCACTTATGTGTCAAGCTAGGTGCATGTGACAGCTAAACCAATGAGCATATATGAGACGCCTTTACAATCAGCAGTGTTATCTAGATAGTATAGGTGGTATGGGACACCTGTGCGATATGGTAAACAGTGTCATGGGACAGTGAGCCCCACTTTAGCTATGCATATGAGTGGCAATCCTTTAAAATTTTTTTTCGAAATTGTGAAGATATTTAAATTGACTTCTATATAGCTCGATACAAGTATATCAACGTATAATGGAAAAAAATGCCTATGATATTTAATATAGTGACTTCTTGAATTCCACACTCATTCTTCTATATAAATGTAACGACCCGCCATTTTTTTAATTATTTAATTGCCTCACACACCCCGGTCGTAGCCTTTTTGTGGGGAGACTATCACTGCACTCAGGTGATTGTACACCCCGTTTGTGGGGAAGCTCTCACTACCAATTCTAGTGACAGTGCCTCACACACCCCGGCCGTAGCCTTTTTATGGGGAGGCTATCACTGCACTCCAGTGCCAATGCCTCGCACACCCTGACCGTAACCTTTTTATGGGGATACTATCACTACACTCAAGTGATTGCCATGCACTGTTTGTGGGGAAGCTCTCACTACCAATTCTAGTACCAGTGCCTCGCACACCCCAGCCGTATCCTTTTTATGGGGAGGCTATCACTACACTCAAATGCAATGGTGGAATCATTGTGCCTCGCTCACCCTGGCCGTAACCTTTTTATGGGGCGGCTATCGCTACTCCAAAACAATTCGATGCAATACACAATTAACATACATAATATGGCCCCGTATCGGACTGAGACAATTCCTTGACCCCGGTTGCACTAGGTGCATGGTGGTCGAATCTGGGCTTAGGCCGACCTAAGCTACCAACAAGGAAAAATACAACGTTCTACCTATTATATGTACCTGACTTATGATTTCGTTCGACTGTGATCCGCTAACCCTAATCTAAGTGAAAGCATAAAATCATACATAAGTATAATTTTATTTGCATGAACCTACATGCAACTAAATGATATATCATATTAAATATTTCATCTTCCATAATTCTATTGAGATAATTGATTATTCATGTGACATACTCCTTTAAGTCATTCTTCACATTTTAAGTTAATTATCTAAATCATAATTCTCCCTTAACAATTAATAAAATAATTATTATTTTATAACTAGGAATTAAATTACTATTTTTTGTATATTCTTTAACTAATTTGTATTATCATAATTTAAGGATATTCTTAATACAATTATTTTAATATATTCAATTTAATAAAGGTTCGATATTTATACGATTATAATTTATTAACCCCTCGATTTAATTTAACCGCTTGTAACAAGCCGATTAATTATTGATCGTCTATCACGACCGTATTTTATTATTTGTTGTGACTTCCATATATTAATTTATTAATTTAGCCACTTAACTCATAACCCATTAGAATAATTATTTTTATGGATTTATCACTATTTAATACTATTTTAACTCGAACCGTGTCGAGTCAACCCGTATTTACATGTTTGCCATTCTTCTTCCCCAACGCTCCTTTTCTTCTCCATGATCTATCTTTCCACCCAAAACCAGCACCGTCCTCTTCTCTTCCAACACAAAACTAGACTACAACTTTTATTTACTCTGACAATCCAATTGGAACTCCAAAGATCCAAGCTTTATCGCAATTATTCAATGGTGAACTGGATTGCACCCAACATGGCGACCAACTAACACCACCATGACGCCCCAACCAGCAGCCACCATGGTGTCCTTGTTCTGCATCACCAAGGCGACCCCCAAGGAGTTGGAACCAGCAACCATGGCGTCCCTGCTTTTCACCAAAGTCAACTCCGCCCTGGCCACCCAAAGATGTCCCTTTTCCTACTGCATGGCGGCCTTTTCTTGCACCACCAGGGCGACCCCTGCTGCACCTCTCCAAGGCAACACTTACCTGGAGCAAGGTGGCCAAATTTTGACCAGTAGTACTGCCCAAGCACTCCCTTCCTTCCTCCACAATCACGCCATACCAAGAGAAGAGAAACATGCCATAAATAGTGTAAAACCCGTGATTCGAGTCACAGGTTTTATAGTCGTTAGCCGATTGGTTCAGCCGTCGGTTCGAGTTGAGTGTATTTCAGAACACGTGTACTAAGCCGATGCCGGTCACGTGTATGAGCTGTGAGGGTAATGTGTAGCGAGGATGTGATGATAATGACATAAATGAGAAGAGAAGGAGTTATCAGAATGCATGAGAGTATACAGTGGGTGATTTTAGATTCATTATTTTATGATCGTAGAACTAGTTTTAGGTCGTTTATCGCGTTAGGACGCGTTATGGGTAGTTTTAGATGGGTTATTACTTAAAGAGCATGCCATTTTGATGTTGTGTGTTTTATTTTATTTTATTAGATTTTTCCTGATTTGTCTAGAGTTTTTTAGGATTTATTACGCGTTAGTTATTATTTTTAACTCGAGACGGAGTCGAGTCAAGTTTTATTTACGAGATTGCCACCCAACGTATTTTTCTTTCCACGACACCTCTTCCCCCTTTTACCCAAAACCCCAGCCGTCCCCATGTGCCGCCGCCAACCGACGCTGATCCGCCCCGTCGCTCCGCCCCGACCAGCCCCGGCCACCGTTCGGCCGCCACGACGCCGGGATCACCACGCCGAACACCGCGCCCGCCATGCAATCACGCCATCGATTGGGCCACCGGCGACCATCACCGTCGCCATCCAGTGGTCGGCTCGGCGCCACCGACCACCCAGCGACCTCCCCCGACCGGAGCGCCGCCCTGGCCGGCCAGACTTAGCCACCCAATGCTGTCGCTCTGTTTTTAGCATTTTCCGTCGAGTCACCGCCTCCGTCCACCGCGTTGACACAACAGACACGTCGGGCTCATCGAGACGGTTCCAATGGTACTCTATAAGGCCCCGATCGAGCTTATATATAGTTTTCGCCGGAAAGTCGCCGGAAAACCTCCGGAAAATCGGAATTTTTGGAATTCGCTAGAATTCACCGGATCTTCTGCGGAGATCACCTGGTCGAACCAGATCGAGCTTCGGACGCCGTCGAGC
>JAVDBV010036726.1:0-13770 GCA_032619315.1 Piper longum
AGCCGAGTATTTTTTCGAGCACAAAATTAACGAGCACGAGCACGAGCCAAGCCGAGCCGAACGCAAAAAGCTCGCGAGCAGGCTTGGCTCGTTTACACCCCTACCCGACAACCATATGTGCCAGTCGCAAGCCGGAAAGCTGACAACCATGTTCGTAAGTGGGTATGGAAGATAATGAATGAAAAAAGTGAATGAGAAAGTGATATGATGAGGCATGTTACCGTCGACCAGATTCCGGTGCATGTATGTATGTATGTATGTTTGTCTATGTATGTATGCATTGATTGACTATGTATGTATGTATGTTTGTGTCAATGTATGTATGTTGTCTGAATGATTTTTGTTGGGTTAACTGATTATGTATGTATTGCGGTTGATTATTGAGTGGTTATGATTATTCTTTTGAAATTGCTTCCGTTTAGTAGTAGTTAAATAGGGGGTACAGTGAACTCACTCATCGGCCAATAGAACTACATCGAGCTTGATCCCGACATGGATATGTAGGCCAATCAAAATTGTTTGATTTCAGCTCATTCAAGATAGAATAAAAGTAGGATAGTCAGGTTAGTAGTAGTTAAATTATGTTTAACTACTAAGATTTTTGGGATGTTACAGGTAGTTTTCAGCAGCTTTGAGGAATGAATAGACCACAAGCGCCAATGACTGCTTTATCTTCTAGAGCCTTGTTTTATCTTGTTAAGGGGAGGTAATGTTTTCATATTCTTATTCCAATATTGTGAATTTAATTTTAATGCAAATCTACGTTGAACATGTTATAATTATATTGTGAATTTTATAGACTTCTTGATCTGAATATGCTTAGACAGATTAGCGTCACAATTAATGGTAAGTTCCATGGACCATATCTAACGTGGACTGATGTACCTCCTGAACTTAGGGATATATGGTGAAAAGAGTGGATAATAAATTACAACGACATTCAATTTATATTATGTACACATGAAAATGTATTACCTAGTTTATAAAGCTCTTTAATTTTGTTTCAGGAAAAGTATACATGGAAGTCAAAGGGTGAGCCATGGGCACAACTTGCCATCTATGAGATAACCCCAAATTATATAAAGGGATGATGAAGCGAGTGAGGAATGCAGCACTCGTAGTATTGGACACAAGGGGCCTTGCGGGCTGAGTGGAGGAAGGTTGGCCTACTTGGATTCAATTGGACATCTAGGAGCATCTCATTTGGGATCACTAGTCTGCTAATAGATTCCGGAAGCTATCAGAGAAGAATAAGAAGAACCGGATGATAGAGAAGGAGAGTGAAATAATCTGTCACATTGGTGAATCTATTAGTTTAGAGATCCATGAAAAATGTTTGTTATGACTATTTTTCTTAAATTATTTTGTTCATCATTTAATTATATTTTAATTTATTTAAGTTCTTTTGAAATGCAGGATAAATAGCTCGAAATTGTCCCGTGGTTATTTTTGTTTGACCACATGGATCAAAACAACCAAGGGAATGGTGCATATGTTGTAAGAAGTCCGAGGCTATGGTGATAGGTTTTCATATTTTATTCTATTTCTCCTTGTTATGTAATTTTTAAACAAGAAAATAAGTGAGTTTAAATTTCCATTTAGAAATATGTTTGAGTTGTTAAATTTGCATAAGTTAGTTTGATTTGTATTACAACATTGCAATTCTATCTTTTACTATTTGTCAAATGTTTAATTGTTGCCAACATTTCTAGTTGACAAAGAAACATAGGTTTGAAGGAGCTTTTGTATTGTTTTTACTTTGCAAGAAAGGGATTCATGTGAAGACCCAACATTTTCTGCTTAATGAATGTGAAATTGTTATAAGAATGTGTAATGCAAAATATTGATTATGAAATTGTGAAATATAAAATGTGAAATTTGTACATGTGTGAAATTTTTCGGATGTTATGTTGATAGGAGAGACTGAAGGATCACAAGGATGAGGGAGTTGATGAGGCCTGAGATCGCCAGCTTACCTAACTTCTTGAAGAGAGATACCAATGACTAGAGAGATACCAATGAATGAGGAAGGAGGCTTAGACCAAAGATGACTAACTTGTCCAGTCGATTATTGCTACTTTGGGCACTCGGATGTTTCATCATATGATGACATACGTAGAGAACAATGTCGTGGCCCTTTTGATTATGACCGTGAGATGCCTCCACATGATCCTCCCGCACGTCCTTTGTTATAGGTCGGTTTGTGTCCTTTTAATATTAAATATTTGATTTATATTTCATGTATGACATTGAATATTTAATTGTATTTTTTAGATTTAACTTCTATTCTATGTTTTTACATATATTTTGTCATTTTTTCTAGTTATTTATAAACTTTGGTTATTAAACAGGTAATTTAAACAAAAAAACAATTATTTTAAAAAATTTCAGGTTATTTTGAGTCTAGGTTGCGATCGGTTTGTGTCCCTTTTGCGATCATATCTACTACTAGCAAAGGTGTAGAGATCTAAAAGAAATCATTTTGGAACTCAACTTGAAATTGAATTTGCGATTGGAAACTCAGTTACAAATAATTTACAACCGGGTTTGCGAAGATTGCTAACCAAATTTCTTTTTGGTCGCAAATTTTATCAGAAACCTTAGCTAATGCAACTGAATTATGCAGTCGCAATTCCAGTCACAAAGTGTATCAAAGACCGAATTTTTGGTCTTCATCGACCGGACTCAATTTTTACTAGTGAACAATGTCTACAAACTAAGGTATTTGTAAAAGACTGATTTCCTCTCCAAGCAAAAGATACAACAATATGTACCTCAAATGATGGCACTAATAACAAAACAAAAAGTAAAAAAAAGGGGCAGATGGTGACAAAATCACTAATGCTTGCAATAAAGTGGACCTTTGAAAATAAGAAATATTTGAAAAAGGCTCCATGGTCCAGCTAGTATTTCGGTCACTTGTACATCTTTTCAATGTGTATTTTGATTTTTTGTACATATTGAGATGATACAACTTGGACCACCAGGTTCAAATAAAATTAGATCAGAAGAAGATCAAACAAAATTATAATCTTAAGGAAAAAAGTTGCCTAGCATAATATAATGGAAAAAAAACTGAAAGGTTAAACAAAGAAAATAGATTACAAGCAACAAAGTCCTCTTATAAAATGTATTCTTCATGCATCGTGGAATCTGTATCACCCTGATTTTGGTTCACTTAAGAACTGACTCAGAAATGTTGTGATCGAGTCAAGTCATCTTTAAAGCTGTTGGTCGATACGACTCGATTGATCAAATAGATTGAAATAACCCTCTTGGTGTCATGAGAATGGAAGACATTGTCAAATAAACATAAAAATTCATCAAATATAAATAAATGCAAAAAAGTAAATATTAGGTTTAGCTCAAGTGTGTGTAGCGTTCATGTGTCCTCCCACCAAAGTCGATACAGGATTTGTAAGACCTACATATAATATATGAAAACCATCACTAACGAATGTTACTGGTCCGAAAAGTAACTAATAGAAACTTGCAAATGGGTATTTCATTACCCATAAAAACTTATGAAACTTCAAGAATGCCTCACACCGGGCAGTAAGCAAACATACTTAACAAATGTCGGCTCGCGTGCACGGCTCATAATCATAATCATACATACATATAGCGCTTATGCCCTCACACCTTCCATATCACCCGCAACTATATTCCAGTGGCAAAAGGAATAATTAAGTTAGTGCCACATATTCCGGAAATGTGTTGCATTACGAAGTACCATCATACATCCGCACTACCTCATGGTTTGAAGGAGTACTAGCACGGTCCATACATATCTCTGTACCCCTCATTCTCTTATTCATGAAATTCGTAAAACAATGCGTACTTATATAATAGGCTTAGGGATGAGGCTTGTATAATAAATTTCTGGAGCTAAAGTTTAAAAACCAACAAGGGATGTCATCCTTCCAGTTTTATTAAACAAGTGTAAAAATGCAGCTAAATGGCCCAACATCGGAGGGATCCGATAAAACACCACCGATGACGTCCTACGTTTAAAACACGATTAAATCTTACATGCAAGGAGTCAAGTAGAGAAGGAGAGAGTCCTACGGACCTGTGGTCCAAGCTCCAAGCGTATTTGCACATCTACGGCGAGCTCAGACTTCGAAGCCTACATCGGCACCCACTGCTAAGTATGTTAAGCAAAACTAATGTCTCTATATGATGCATGCTCGTGGTGTGTGCTCATATTATCAATACATCCTAAGAAAGGAAACAATACAAACAAACTCATAATTAAACACTTGGCACGTAAATCGAGATATAATAATACTAAATAATAAATAATAAATATACAAGAAACTGCACCCATGAAGAATTAGATAAATAATAAATACATAATCATGAACATAAATAACACACTTATCATAAAATAATAATATAATTATACTATATAAGTATAGAGGCAAACACGAGTAATTATCATGTATACTTATGTTAGTAAGCACATAAATAATCAATTAATTAATTAATAATTAAATAATAAATAGTTAATATTCATTAATCTCAAATAATAATAATATCAGTCATATAACACAAGAATACATAATTAAATACAAATAAATATAACACACACATAACGAATAAATAAATAAATAAATAAGATTTAGTAACCATAATAAGACTGATATTCATAACTAAATGTAATATTAATAATAACAAATAATCATGAAAACATTCATCATATATGATAAACATATAAATAAAAATAAATAAATTAAAATAATAATTAAAAAAATTCATCATAACATTCAATCATGCTAAATCATGTGAATATGCATCTAAACTAATTTTAGGGGTTCTCAAATTACCAAAAATAGGTTGCAAATAAGCTGAACCGGACCGAACCGAGCTGAACCAAACTAAATCATGTTGGATGGCCTGAACCAACCCGGGTTGGAAAATGGGTTGGGTTGGCTGGGCGGACTTGGACAGGATAGACGGACTCGGCATGCCCAGCTGGATCGGTAAATAGGATGCTGGAAGCTGACGTGGTCGCGGGTAGGCGGATGTGATCATGGGCAAGCGGACTCCAAACCAGGTAAAAAGGCTGAACAGGGGGCGGCGGTGCCCGTCGTTGGAGAACGGCCACGGCGGCGCGGCTGGTGGCGCCGTTGGTTGTGATCGAAAGAGGGGTGGATGACGAAGGTACTGGTGGTCATGATCGGCGGAGTTCGGCCACTGGTCAGCCGGAAAATAGCAACAAAGACGGCGGATCGCTGCCGAGTGCGGTGACTTTGCCGGCGGCAATCACGGTCGCGGTTGTGGTCGTGGGTGGTCTCAAAATGTAGATCTAGGTGAGGAGAAGACGCCTAGGTGGTCGGATCGGCAAGAGGTGGCTCGCGAGCGCGAAAAAATGGCACAAACGATGGCGGCAATGGTGTAGATTGGCTCTAAAACTCCCTCACTGGCGGCGACTGCGGCGGCGCCCGTGGTCGTGATAGGTACGACTGGAAAGCCGACCATGAGGCGGTCATGGGGGTAGAGCTAGGGTTGGGGTAGACCGGTGTAATGGCCGGGGGAGGTCTGGAGATTCGCCGGCGGCGGGTCGAAGTGACGGCGGCGCTAAAGTGAAAAACATCCAAGATAGAGGGACATCACTGTAAATAAATGGGTAGAGCTAGGTTTGAGTGCACGACCCAGATTTTGCCACGTGGTACAATCTAGATGTCTGACAATTCATGGCCCAGTAGGGCCTACCTATGGGTATATGCTCTATAGATATGAACGGAAAGTTTAAATGAAACCCATCCGAAGTCGAAACTGACTCGAATCCTGAACTTGACTCTATAGGCAAGAATCGAGGCAAGAATGGTAAATGAGCCTTGAAAACCTAAACGAAATCAAGATAGGTCCATAGGGGCAAAATTGAGTGATCTAAAATTCCCATGATGCATGCAAATGAAATATCTAGAAAAATCCCAAATGAATACTAAATGCTGCAACGACTTAGATCTAGGCCTAAAATCTTAGTTAACATATACAAACAAATCTGTACACCTCAGTATATAGTGATAACTCATGTTACACAATGTTATAATTGAAACTATAATATACATGTTGGGCATACTCAGACTCCATAGCATGCTCATACGGCCATGTGGGCCCCATACTCATATTGTGAAAATTAGTTTGGCTCGAGCTCTCACGAACCGACTCGATAATGACCCGAACAAGGGCAAACTAAAATTGGGTAAAACCCTAACCCAAAATTGGGGTTTTACAGAATGTCTTCATAAAAACATTTCAGGCCAATGTTGCCAGTGGGTCTCCACTAAAATACTTTTTTTTTGCGATGTTTTTAATTTTTGAAAGTATTTTGTAAACTTTTTAGTTACTCCAGCATTATACACTATATATTCTAAGTGAAATCTAATGAAAGACTTTGCCCCCTCTACGGGTGAGTCTAAACAGACATTTTTGTTAATTTCATAGATGTCATCAATTAACCTTTGTAACCACCATGACCAATACATTTGAAAATAGGCTATCCATATCAAAATTTATATTAGTTTTATATTTAATACCTACAAGGTACGATCCAATATATTCGATGATTGAACGAAAATTTTCATTATGACTTTAATATATTTTCAAGAATGAAAATTCTTAAGTTAGGGATATTGTAAAACCCCTTACAAAAACTAGGTTATTTTAATTCGAAATAAAATTTAAATATTATTAAATTATATAAATTTAATAATATTTATGAATTTTTTCTAATAAATTTTATTTATTATCTTTTTATATTTCATTATAATTGGAATATGTACATTATTATATTTACGTATTTTGTTATTATAAAATATATATATTTATGACTAATTTATTATGACATTTCATTCCTTATTTTTTTCATTTTAACATACTAAATCATATCTATATAAGCATATTCTTTCCAACCAGAAGGGGGGAGCTCGTGTGAATCAACTACCCTAATTTATAAATGACCTCAAGACTTAAACCTTAAAATTTATATCTTAAGCCTATCCCAATGTGTTTTCCATATGCCATCTGGTGATTATTAAAAAAATAAAAATTAAAATACCAGCATGACTTATTTACAGTTGCTTAATATGAAATCCATATTGCTGACCTGAATCTCCTCCACCGGGAGGAGATTTTGACGCCATTATCGCTACCGTAGGGAATTTAGAAAATTTTTAAAAAATGGGTTCAAAATTATTGATATTATTAAAAAGTGCATTTTTCAAGAACCACCAACGCTGGCGATTACTTACTAAATATATATAGTAGAGGAAGTTTTGGTTCATACTACTAACTATATCATACGTTTGAAACAAATAGGTTGGTTTGTTTGTGTTTGGGCTTAGGACAATCTAAGTATAAAATGGCATGCCACTCTTAATTAATGTGATATCATTAGGATTAGATATCGAACGAATTCTTTTTGTTGCTATTTTTCTTCTCCTTTTTGTTTTTTCAGGATTATTATTTTTTATAGAACTAATTCTGATTTCGGCGAGAATGCATGAATAAACCATTTTTACATCACTTTGAACAAAAAAAAGTTTTACATCTGTCTTTTTAGTACAGTGGCTAAAACTTTTAGTTATTTTAATCCGGTGTTTGCTGGGTGCTCACATGGGACTATTGTGTGAGACTTAAACCCGACCCAAGAAGAATTGAACCCTAATCTAAATAGTATGTTTCTTTGATGTAGACCCAAATCTAATATAAAAAACTTAGACTCAAATCGACAATAAATATATTACATATATTTACATAAAAATATGCAAAATATTAAATAGTTTATAACAATTATTCTTATTAATAATAATATATAATATTTTAGAAGATTATATATATATATATATATATATAAATTTAAAATACAAATGAAATATTATTCAATTTTGAGACCCAAACCCAATATAAAATGGGTATCAATAAAGACCGAGCCTCTATACCTGAACTCAATGTAAGTGGATCTAAACCCGATAGGAGAGTACTTGGTTTACCCAGATCCATTAACAACATTACATGGAACGGAACACCGCACACTCTAAATTTCCTTGGCATAAAAATAGTTTAAATGACAAATAATTTCATAGAAAATAGAAATGTAATGAAATAAAATGATATGAAAACTCTAAAGATATTATCTAACGATCTGACCCAAAGTACAACGTAATGAGCTTAAGTAATATTTTTAAAAGTGGTTTATTAAGTTAAAGATTTATAGTCTATCCTCATTTATAGATAAAATCTTACTCTAAGAGTAGGTATTAAATTTTAAACCAAGTTGATGGATCTTATAATTCACTCACCTTAGAAATTTTTCTCAAAATTCCAACACTTTGAGTTGTTGTTAGCCCCGACCCATATGACTTCTTTGACCCGTGACAAATAGCTTAACCAATGTTCTTAGTTCAACCAATATCTAATATGGAATCAAGTTGGTCTAATACCATTTATAACTGTAAAACCCTGAAAAAAATAATTAGGTTATTTTATTTAGGACTTTTGTAAATCTTAGAATGAACCATGAATATTATTTAATTAACTCTTGAAAATTAATATTACAAATTATTAATTTTGACCTTTAGCATATCGGTAGAATGATATTTATAATATTTTTATGATTTAACATCCATTCGTATTAACTTAATAATTACTTTTTGACATTATCACACAAATGATTTTTTAAATTCCACACATATTAATAAAATTAAATTTAGTGAATTTTTGAATTCTACTCTTATTCTTCAATATAAAGGAGATTTCTGTCGATTTTTAAATAAGACATCAACTTCATGAGCACATTTAAAAGGAATGCTTTAGAGAACTTTTATTCATATTAGAATCGTGTGTCATAATTGCGGGTGCCTCGTTACAATTTAAGGTTCGTATAATTACTTGAAATGTTATATATTCCTATTTGGGAGTTTTCGTCGGCTTGAGCCACGCTCGACCACCATACGCCGAGTGCATCCGGGGTCGGGGTCAAAGAATTGACTTAATCTGGCAAGGGGCAGCACCTTTAAAATTCTTGAAAGATTAAATGACGACCCCCATACAGAAAGGGGTGATAGGGCGCAGTGGTGCAAGACGGCTCATTATGCACTTGTGATACTGAGAGGGTGAGCTAATGGTAAATATCGGTAACTACACAGGTCATAGGTCACGTAGTGTGTGTGCACATGCATTGGATTGTAGTGGGATGGGCGGTCACCCTCCCCGCATTATAAGAGCTCGACATAGGCTCACTTCACTAAAAAACTTTTGAAATAAGAATAGGGAGTATATTTGACTTGTTTCTTTAATTATATGGCTTAGTGGTTTTATCACTAACGCGGAATTGCCTCCGCAGGTGTGCAGGTTTAGGCATAGATTGAGAGTGGGGTTGATGGATCTTTTACTAGCCAAGGTTCGGAGAAAATGATAATGCATTGGACTTCCTTTTTATTTTATTTGAGTTTTAAATGTTGCTATGGGAAACGGTCCAAGATTGTGGGATGATTATTGTTATGTCTTGTTTAAAACATAGTTTACTTTGAAAGAGTTATACTTATGGTTTAATTTTCAAGTAACACCTGGCCAGCTAGGCCCACATTATTGTGAAAAATGGCGGGTCGTTACAGGTAGTATTAGAGCACGGTTTCCCATAAGCTTACATCTTATGACTAAGTACCTTGTTAAAAAGTCCATTATTTATTTTTTCCTAGTGTTGTATGTTGTTAATGAATGAGTGGACTCGCTAACAAACCTAAGTAGTGATCGAAAGAAAGATTTTAAGCATAACACTGGTATGGGACGGTGTGCCACTTATGTGTCATGCTAGGTGCACATGACACCTAAACCAATGAGCGTTTATGGGACGTCTTTACAATCAGCGGTGTTATCTATGTAGTATGGGTGGTATGGGACGCATGTGCGATATGGATAACGTGTCATGGGACAGTGTGCCCCACTTTAGCTATGCACGTGAGTGGCAATGCTTAAAATAATAATAATAATAATAATAATAACAATAATAATAATACCAATCAATAACAACAAGAAAAATGTTTGATGTTTCAAAACAGGCACTCGTAGACAGTCAAGCCAATTTGCTTAGTCTGACTCGAATAGAGAAAATGTGTTGGGCCAAATTTTGGCGGCCATACAGGGACTAGCGCAAGCTTCAAAAAATACAAATTCTGTGGTTCAGAATATGGTTTAGGGATTACCGGGAGTGGTAACAGGGAATGAAGCCTTAAACTCGGTAGCGAGTCCTAGTAACATCCCAGACGGTGATCAGGGGAGTGCCTAAGGGCGGGCATGGTTAGCTGACCCGGGTGAGCGAGGGGAGCTTCCAAACCCAGTGCCACCGGTAGTCCGACAAGTGGTGCTGCCAGCTGTGGATGATAGTGACCGTTATACTGTGGAAAAGTTCTGAAAGAATGAAGCTAAGGTATTCATTGGAGGGATTGATCCAATGAAGGTGGAGAACTGAATAGGCATTACTGAAAAAGCGTTTAGAGCTCTATTTGTGCCCCACCGCCATCAACTGAGGTTGGAAACATGCATGCTTCAAGAGGAAGCATCTTACTGGTAGAAATCCATGGAAAAGACCACCTTTTATCACCGTGAGATCTCATCCATCTCATGGGCAGAATTTGTAATAACTTTCAATGGATAGTACTTTCCAGAGTCCGTTGTTCACTTTGATTGTGTATTTACTACCGTCAGCTCAATCAAGTGATAGTCAAGAATCGGTACCCTTTACCGAGGATTGATGACTTATTTGATCAGCTGAAAATAGTCGGAGTATTCTCTAAACTAGACTTGCGGTCTGGATATCACCAATTGCGAGTGAAGGAATCTAATGTATAGAAAATGGCTTTCCGAACTTGGCATGGGCATTATGAGTTTCTACTCATGCCTTTTGGTCTAACAAATGCACCAGCGGCGTTTATGTCACTGATGAACACGACATTCCACACATACTTGAACAAATTTATTATCGTGTTTGTGGATGACATTTTGGTCTATTCAAATAATGAGGAGGACCATGTGAAACACCTATCCATTGCTCTTCAAGTCCTGAAGGAGAATCAACTGTTCGCCAAAACTATCAAAATGTGACTTTTGGTTGAAGGAGGTGAATTTCCTCGGACATATTATCTCAGAGCAAGAATTGCAGTGGATCCATCAAAAGTGAAAGCAGCCACTGATTGGCCACAACCCAAGTCAGTCACATATATCCAAAGTTTCCTTGGGCTAGCAGGTTACTATCGGAAATTCATTGAAGATTTTTCTTTGGTGGCATCACCAATTACTAAGCTCACACGCAAGGGAGTCAAGTTTGAATGGAGTAGCAAGTGTGAGGAGAGTTTCCAATCTTTGAAGAAGAGTCTAACTATTGCACCAGTCTTGACTTTGCCAAATGACAATGAAGGATTCATGGTCTTCGGTGATGCGTATCTGGTAGGGTTAGGATGCATCCTTATGCAAGATGGTAAGGTGGTGGCTTATGTGTCACGCCAATTGAAGATTCACAAGCAAAATTATGCGATCCATGACTTGGAACTAGCAGGAGTGGTTTTTGCATTAAAGATTTGGAGACACTACTTGTATGAAGCCCAGTTCGAAGTGTTCACTTATCACTAGAGTTTGAAGTATATCTTCACACAAAATGACCTTAATCTTCGACAGAGGCGATGGATAGAATATTTGAAGGACTATGACTTCCAAATTTTATACCATTCGGGGAAAGCGAACGTTGTAGCTGACACTCTGAGTCGGAAGGGCAAGGTAGAAAAGGGTCAATAATTAGCTAGACTTTGGGCTATGTTAGCTGACGTGGTGGCTATTATCCGGTGGAACGACTAACAGGATTACTGGCAAACCTAGTTATCTCCAATAAATTGGTTGACCAAGTTAAGCTAGCACAAATAGAGGATGAGGAGCTGAGTGAGATATTAAATAAAACTCCTGACATGGTAGTAGATTCCAACAGTGTAATCAGATTTAGAGGGAGGTTATGTGTGCCCAACGATGATGCACTAAGGCAGGATATCCTGGAGGAGGCTCATTGCTCAAAGTTCTCAATAAACCCTGGTGTTACAAAGATGTATTGGGACTTAAAACGAACTTACTGGTGGATTGGGATGAAGAGGGATGTGGTGGATTTTGTTTCTAAGTGTCAAACGTGCCAATTGGTGAAAGCCCAACATCAACTACCCGGTGGATTATTAGAACCTTTAGAAATACCTACCTGGAAATGGAAGTGTGTCACATGTGATTTTATTACTAAACTCCCAAGGATTTTGAAAAGACATGACTCTATATAGGTGGTTGTGGACCGTCTAACTAAGGCAGCTCACTTTATCCCCACAAAATCAATAAGGATGGTGGAATACCTAGCAGAACTATACGTCAATAACATTGTCAAGCTACATGGAATTCCAAAGGAGATACTGTCTGACAGAGATCCCTTATTCACTTCACATTTCTGGGAGGCTTTCCAAAAAGCTATGGGGATCCAAATCAAACTAAGTATAGTATATCATCCCCTAACTGATGGTCAGAGTGAGAGAACCATTCAAACTTTGGATGATTTGTTGAGAGCTTGCATCCTTGACTGGGGAGGATATTGAGAGAAACACTTAGCCTTGGCTGAATTCACCTATAATAACTCTTATCAAGCCAGTATAGGAATGGCACCGTTTGAAGCCTTATACGGTAGGCCCTACAGATCTCCATTGTACTGGTTGGAGTCTACCGAGGTAATCATAGTCGGGCCAGAGATGGTGAGAAAAAGCAGCTGAAAAAGTGTAACTTATTCAGCAAAGGCTTAAGGCAGCTCAGGATCAACAGAACACTTATGCTAATACTCGAAGGAGGGACCTAGAGTTCCAAGTTGGAGAGTTTGTCAATTTAAAGACATCTCCTAGGAAGGGAGTGATCAGATTTAGAACATCAGAAAAGTTGAAGCCAAGATTCATATGACCATTTCCAATTCTGGATTGAGTCAGAAATTGTGCATACAAATTAGCATTACCACCAAGCCTCGATGGCGTACACAATGTTTTTCATGTGTCAATGCTAAAGAAATATGTACGAGATGCGGATCATATAATCACAATTTTTTTAGACTTAGAGCTGCAATTGGATTTAACCTATGAGGAAAAACCGATTTGCATCTTGGCAAGAGAAGTTAAGACACTCCGGAGCAAGGAAATTCCTTTGGTAAAAGTTTTGTGGAGAAATCAGGGATCAGAAGAAGCTACATGGGAGATTGTACAAGAAATGGCCAAGAAATACCCTAACTTGTTTGTAACATAAAATTATTGTAATTGTAGTAACATGAACTGATCCGAAAGATGTACTTAATGATGATTATCTTGTTAATACTATGATATTTCAGGGACGAAATATTTCTAAGTTGGGGAGATTGTAAAGACCCGAACAAAAAATAAAAAAAAATCGACGCGGTAGGATCGAAGGTTGGAAAATTAATATTTTCATTTAAATTATTTACCCGTTAATTATTAATTATTCGGTCAAGTGTAAGGTATTATTTAACCGGTTAAGTATCATTTGACCCGTTAGTGAACCATATTATTTACCCATTTAACCGGTTAAGTGAACAATCCTATTTAACCGTTTAAACCGGTTAAGTGAACCGCATTAATTACCCATTTAACTGGCTAAGGGAAACACAGGTGAAGTGTGTTTTCACATACCCTAGCTATCATTTCATTATATAAGGAGAAACGGGGGGGGGGGGGGGGGGGGGGGGGG
>JAVDBV010036830.1:448-11285 GCA_032619315.1 Piper longum
TAGTACAGTTCACTTAACTGGTTAAACGGGTCAATCATACTTAACTAGCTAACGATAATTATTTTAATTAAAAATAAATTTTGTCACGTTCGATTCCACCGCGTCGAACGTTATTATTATTTTATTTTTTTTTATTTTTTTTCCGGGTCTTTACAACCGTTGTGCCTAGACATGTGACCTAACTTTCTGTGTGGCTCTGTTTAATAGGCTAGTTTAACATTTTTCGTGATCCAACTTGGTACAGGCCATCGCCCTTGTGCTAACATTGTTTTTCTACAAATAGAAGGCTTTTCCCTCACTTTCCACAACTTTCTCCTCTATGCTCCGACCTTCCCTCCAATCCTTGCTTCCATCACTTCCTCCTCAAGCCCTCTTTGCTATCCTTAGCCCTCTCTAAGCTTAGACAAACCTCCAAGGTCGAAGGTCTTAGGGTAGAAAGCCCCAAGAGACCTCCCCTAGGAACTCATTATGGTAAAGGTCTCACCTTTACTCCCTTGTTCATTTGTTTTTGTCTGTTGCTCATAGGTATGTATTTTTTTTGTTTTTATTTATTTTTTTCATGTAGATATCTTTTTTAGGAGCACTCAAGACTTAGTTTCATCATTTTTACATGTGTATGAAAATAGATATGCATTTTCATCAAGGTATGTATGCTAGTATGCACTATTTGGGTACATTGGGTCATTCACATTATGGAGATGTCTGTTTTGCATGACTCTAAAAGCATATAACTCATAACATGTTTAACTAAATTTTCTATGAAGCACATTGCATTTGATTATGTTTGTATTAGCATGTATGGGAGCCAAAATTGGTGAAATGTAGAGGCTTTACTATTTCTAGTGGCCTACCCTCACTTTCCTCAAATTTGCTAGCCTATTTTAGGTTGTACTTGACTATCTTTTGCATGTTTGTACGTCAGGATGTTATCTAGCTTTTGTTAAATTACCATGCTAAATAACTCACTAAGGGCTTGAACAAAACCTCCAATTTTATTGTGTGTATGTTGTGTTGTTGCAGTGATATGTCATACTCTGAGTTTGTGCTTCTAGGTGATCTTGCTAAAAGATGGAAATATAATATGTAAAAATTTCATAAAGACTTAATAAGTGTCTACTGAAAACATGTAAATTTTTGGATATGATAAAATCATTTAGGTGGTTTGTTAATCGAGTTTTGTGAAGTGGATAAGAATCCAGGTGAAATCCTAGTTCCCAAGCTCTAGCTACAAAATCAAAAACCCAAGGTTTTTGACAGTGAAATTCCATGTAATTTCATCTATATCATAGATTGTGTCCCAGAAATATCAACCTAAAATTTGAGAGGCAATAGCTAAGTAGATTTTCCGGTAGAAATTTCCCATGCAATGTAGGTCTAACTAGCTCTTGAAAAGTCCTAGCCAATTCCTCCCATCCCAAGTCCACATAGGCTCAAATACTTGGTGATTGGATCTAAACTTGTACAAGATTAAAGCCCATGGTGTTCACTAGCTATAATGGTTTACGTAGGCTCATTTGGAATCTCCAAGGCCACGAACAAGACTTAGAAATATTGGTGCACAAACGAGGAATATTTTTACCAGCACCCTAGCCTTCCCTTAGTGGGCTGTCTTTGTGGTGTTGGGCCACGGGGCACCCCATGACAAATTGTTTATATATCCTTTAGGATATTAGGGCCCCTTGCTCCAAATTTTAGCTTATTTGGATACCATTTGACCCACTCGAAAAATTGTTTGTGTAAGTCAGTTTGATTAAATCCTAAGTGTATGATTTATTCACAAAGTGTATTTGTAACTCTAAACCTCAATTAAGGTTACCTAACAAGGTTTAACACTTCATTAAGCAAGATATGTAAATTAATTAAGTTCTTTAGTATTGTGAATGTGTTGAAGTTTTCACCTCATTTTGCATGTCGATGCGATCCAATTATGATACGGGATTCATCTCTTTGCTAGGTTACACATAGTAAGCTTGCCAAGATAAGATGATGAGCTCGACTCATCTAGTTCCATATGACTTTTATGCTTGACTCCTTTAGTGTCAAGATTTAAGTGAGTTTTACACGTAAGTCGATGTTGGCACATTATATTGGATCCCTCTAACATTGGGTCATTTTGCTAAGTTTTTTGTATTTCAATAAAACTTTGAAGATGAGATCTCTTGATAGTTTTTAGACTATAAGATCCAACCCTACCTAGGTCTATTATACAAGTACTTCTGAGTATTTGACTATTTTATGAATAAGAAAGTGAGTGTTACCAAGATATATGAATTGCACTAGTATTCTTTTATACCCAAAGTAGTGCAATATAAGAAGGTAATGCAAATGTAGCAGATTTTCAGAAATTGTGCCACTAACCTAACACGGTTCGAAGCCACCTAAGTATCGTGGTGGGCGATATATAGATGATGTATGTAAGTATAAGCCGTTGACTTGTTCCAGCATTTTTCTAATGTTCGGCTGTATCGGACGAAGCTTACTACCTTGTGATGCTATTCTGGAAGCTTTATGTTTTTCTCGTGGGTATTAAGATACCCATTTGCATGTACTATTTTATCAGTAATTATTTTTCGATTGGTAATAAAATAAGATTATTTTATTACCGACAGATTTCCTGATATTTATGTAGATGTTTATCCCTATCAGTGGCTAAAATAGGTGGACGAATTGAGAGGCGTATGGCAGAGGATGGTACCGTGTGTTGATGTATGACTTGCCTTGTTGTATCGAACTTACGTATTTTGGGTTTATGGACTTATGTATTTTGAGAACTACGGGATTATGAGGTGTCTTATTGTGGGTGAAAGCCTTAAACCTTAAGCTATGCTGTTGGATGCATCCAATTCATGAGTGAACCATGTGTGTGTTATTATTTTATTATTATTATTATGATAGTGCGTAGGGTGTTAACTTTGGAGCATTCTAACGATCATCTATAGGATGCATAAGCCTTAAAGTCCTTAAACATGACAAAAAGTGTGTAAGGTACGTGAAACGTATTTGGTTGAGGTTGTGGGTCTGTGTGTTAGAAGAATGTGGACTAGAGGAGATTATGATTCTTGTCACATGAAGAGCCTACGTGAAGTCCAAGTGTTAGGGTATGATGCCCTAGCACTCAATGATGCCTCTCCAATTTTTAATCTACTTTTGCGGAGTATGTGACATAAGTAACCACGATCCGTATTATTTCACTGCAAGAACAACATCATTTAAGAATAATAGTACCTAACTCAAAGGTAGAACTATGTGTAAGAATTGGACTATGCATCCTTATTATGAAAAGCACAACCTCTTAACTACAGTAGGGGTGCACAACTTCTCTAGTTCAGAGCGATCATGTATGTATTTGTAAAGTCACCCTTTAGTTTTCGGGGAGGTGTTGCCTCTCCTGTAACTCAGAGTGCTCATATTGTTGGGTTTATCCCACATCGGTCGTATAAGGTGTTGGTGTCTTTTATATAGGCTAATGAGAAAGCCTTATTCCCTAAGCTAGCTTTTGGATTAAGAGAGGTCGTGTCACCTTTTGGGGGCACAAAGGGCCTAACAGTGGTATCAGAGCCCAAGGGTACCTAACAAGTGGTATCAAAGCCAAAGTTGCAATCTTGGTAGATGTGTTTGCCTACACCGATTGTAGATGTTTCCCTCATGGGTTCCACGTAATGATTGAAGGGGAGTTAGCTAGGTGGGTGTCATCTGATGAAAAGTGAGATTGTTAGACCATGATTGTTTCGGGGTCGCTGGAGTTGTGGGTGTCGTCTGACGAAAAAGTGGAGATTGTCAGACGATGATTGTTTTGAAGACGCCCGATGTGTGAAGGGTAGTTGTTGGGTTTATCCCACATCAGTCGTAGAAGACGTTGGTGTCTTGTATATAGGCTAATGGGAAAGTTTTATTCCTAAGCTAACTTTTGGATTAAAAAAGGCTCGTTATTGACACCTATTGCAAGTCACCTTTTGGGGGCCCAAAGGGCCCAACACATATTAAGAGCCTGTAAGCAAAGCGACTTCCTATATTGTATGCTTCAGTACGCATTTTATGATAAGTTCTATGAGGTTTCCCGTCTCAAGCTTCCTTGAGGATTGAGATTAACTTCTACAAAGTAAGTTTGATAAGTAGTCCAACGAATAACTTTATGAACTATAAGAGTCGGTCAGAGTCCGGGCAAAAATTCGAATGTTACAACAATGGTGTATAATTTTCTTGCATACGTGGTATATACTTCTATATAGACGAGGCCATTGTACTTTGAAAACATAATAAATCATGAGATGACATATGAGGTCAAATTGTCACACATGTCAAGTCTCCACTCATATAATCATAATAACATAATTTTCTTCTCTATTTGATGAAGACCTTACCATGAAGTTATTTGGTCCTTTTTGCCACTAGTTCTCATTCTCTGACGGGATGCAGAAGTCAACTCCATTTCTCCCTTTCCATACAACCTGAATGAAAAAAAATTTTCCGTTCAAAATAATTGCCTCCCTATCAAGCTTGGTTTTTTCTTCCATTCCTTACCACCAAGAAATGACCTTTTCATTGTTGGCATAAACAACAATGACGATAGTTTCAGATATGCTCTGATAACCGTTAGCCACTCACCAGCTTAGAAAATGCTCGAATCATCATCACCCACCTGGCATCAACGACAAGAACGATGGAGCCAAACATGACATGGGCGACGACACCAGAGAGGAGTTGATGAAGGAGCTACTGACGAGGCTAACAATAAAGAAGGTGGTAGCGACGAAGGTGAAGGCAAGAAAGACAAGGTAGTATGATGGTGATAGAGTTGGAGAGAACATAGGAGGATAGCTGGTAGGAATTCTTTGCCGCTTAAAAAAATTACAAAACTCTTGGAGGAAAACAAGTGTGTTAGTGTAGGTATATAAGGTGGTGGACATCATGGTAAAGGAGAAGAAGGCAGGTTTTTCTTGCCCCCTTTTGCGAGTAGCCAAGTAAAAAAATTTGGTCATAGTGATAAATCTTATGATTGCCAATAGTGCTCCCAATCATATCCTGAATAGCTCTGCTGGATATGTTGGTGAAGATTTAGTAAGTTAGCATCGCCATCTCCACCTTGAAAGATTTGATGAAGGTCGACATGTCAAATATTAGTTTTTCTTCTGACGCATATTTGCCCTTTGCATATTTATCCTATCTTTCAGAGACAACCCACCTCCAAGGCAAGTGATGACGATAGCAATAGTAATGGTGGTGCGGCCATGCTTCATGACATTCATCAAAATTGTCCAAGCTTCTTGTGCCAGTGTTGGAGCTTCAAGAAATTATCTTCATACAAATATTCTGAGTCATCTATTTGCATACAAATTTGCTAATAACATACATTACATACAACTCGTAATGCAATTTAATCCTTTATATTAAATGCTACATCTCTCACCCCGTTGGATATATTTGCCATAGTACGATATATACTTACAAAGTGAAGAATCATATAACATGCACTTTTTACATTACACGTATCCTAATAAGTATTCTATCTACATACATGTATGCTTATTGAACATGTATATTTCAACTTAATCCTTTATATTAAATGTTTTTTTGTGTTATCCAATCTACATTACTATTGTCACTTTTTATTTACTACCATTCTCCATATATATATATATATATATATATATAATGCATTGAGACTTACCATTCGCTATATATAACATACCTGGTATACTCCCCATCATGTTCAGGGACATTGAGACTTACACACCATGGAGACGACTGTTAGAGTGTCTGAAAGTCAATACCTTGCACCAGGACAATAATAATAATAATAATAAAATAATATTAAAACACATGAATTATACTTAACACATCTACATGCATCATAACATGGTCTAGTGCACCAGCCCAAATCATAATACCACACATATGTCCATAATTCCCAATAATACATGAATATCAAATACATAACAAATTCCCCACAATACATAATTCTGATACACGAGAAGTCATACACATGGTACCCTCTCATTCCATCCACCTACGCTTGCCAGTAACATGCATACCCACCTATATAAATATAAGAAATCCGTCGGTAATCAAAACAGTATGATTACCCGTCCGAAAATAACTACATATACATCAGTACTTGCAAATTTAACACCCACAGAAATCATGAAATTTTAGAGTTCATTACTGGGGAGTAAGATGAGGACCAAATGGCCAACATCAAAAAGAAAATGTCTGACCAAGTCTATGGCTGAATACTTACATACACACGTACTAGTTCTTATGCCCTCACATCCTTCATATATTACTCGCCACAGTACTCTAATGGCTCACAACATGGGTAGGTTAGTGCTATAAATTATGGAAACACGCTATATTCACAGTACCTACGTACATTAGACTACTTTAGGATGTAAAGAAATACTAGTGCAATTCTTATAACCCGTACCACTCATTTTCTTCTTCGTGAAATTCGCAAAACCACAGGTACTTTATAATAAGCTTAGGGAGGGACTTATATAAAAATTCTTGGATCTTTAGTGCAAAAATCAATAAGAGATCTCATCCTCGTAGTTGTATTAAACTATGGAAGAACTCAACTAATTGGCTTGGCATTAGAGGGATCTAATCAAATATTGCTGATGTCATCCATGCCTAAAATTCAGTTAAATCTTGACACTCAAGGAGTCAAGTAGAGGTGATGTAGAGGAGACCTACAGACCTAAATGAGTCGTTTTCCACATCCTGGATCGGCAAGTTCACTTTGCATAACCTAGCAAGGTGATGAAACTTGGATCAACCTCAGATCGCAATGGCACACAAAATGAGGCAATGCCTCTACACGTGTAGCACATAAAGGCCTATTACTTAATCATATTGCTTAATGACTTGTTAAACCTCATTAAATAACCTTAATTAAGGTATAAGGTGTCAAGCACACTTAGTTAGAAAAGTCCAATACTTAGATTTTATATAACAAACTAAACCAGTTGATTTTTTAGATGGTTGGGTAGTGAAGAAGGCCTGGAAAAAGAAATACAAGTTGTGGTAGGGGTAAGGGCAGATTTGTAAATAAAAGGACTCATCCCAAACCTCGGTCAAATGATACACTCTAAATACTTATAACCCAACAGATATCCTATCTAACACTTCCTAAGATGGTAAACAGCCTAATTCTAATTTCTACGGTCATAAATAATAAAATCAACATCACAACATATTGTTATATATTCTGATTATTCATTTTCCTGGTGTGCTACTGACGTTATCATCATGTACTCGGATACACTTAACCCTCATGGCTCATAACACTCGGCCGGCCTCGGCTTAATGCAAGTGTACTGAAACTAACTCGGTTCAAACCGACGACTGAACCGACTGGTTCACAAGTATAAAACCCTAACTCGAGTCACAGGTTTTACATGAAGTCCGAAAAGGAAATTCAATTTTCTCATCATACTCATCACAAACTCCTTGCTCATAAGAAGAGTAACAATGCTATCTACCTTGGATCTAAAAATGATCTCATCCACATAGATTTGCACCATAAGGAGGTCTTTTGATCCTTTTGTGAATAAAGTGGTGTCAATTTTTACTCTTGAGAACCCTTGAGAGATAAGCAACTTGCTAAGCCTTTTATACCATGCCCTTGGAGCTTGTTTGAGTCCATACAATGTTTTGTTAAGTTTGTTGACATGGTTAGGTTTCTTAGGATTTTCAAAGCCCGGTGATTGTTTAACATACTTCCTCCTTCATATATCCATTTTACAATGTACTCTTCACATCCATTTGATGCAAGTTAGTTGTGATAGCAAGCAAAGGCATACAACATTCAGATAGACTCAAGCCTAGCCACGGGAGCAAAGGTTCTTCATAGTCAATTCCTTCATCTTAGTTATATCTTTGAGCAATCAACCTAGCTTTGTTTTTATGATGTCCCTATTCTCATCCAATTTTTCTTGAGTATTTATTCAGTTCCAATGATGAGATGATCTTTAGGTGGGGAAGCTAGGTTCTATACTTCATTTCTATTGAATTGGTTAACTTAGTCAACATCTAACTCTCCTTTTTCTGCTTGCTTGAAGTTCTTTGGCTGAACCTGAGACAAAAAAGGCCTAATGTGAGTTTAACAAATTAAGTTTAGACCTTATTTGGATTCCTTGAAGAGGTGATCCAATCACTAACTCTATGGGATGGTCCTTGTGGAACTCCAATTCCCTCTTAGAATTTTCTTCACTATTACAAATAAGAGGAGCTTAAACATTTACTTCATCTTTCTCTTTATCATAATCAATCTCAATCTCCTTAGTAACTTTGACTTCATCAGAGAGTACGACAAAAGATTTTCAATGCAATGAGTCTCCAAGTTATATATTTTATACAAAGACTTATTCAAGGAGTACCCAAGAAAATGTATTTGTTTTTTAGAATCAAATTTATTTAATTTATCTTTGGTGTTAATATAATATTTGGAACTAAAAATCATGAAATGAGATATTGAAGGGATTTTGCCGTAATAGAGGTCTCACCAAGCGTCTATTACAAGTGTAGCATGAGGTGTTGATTGTCTCAGCCCAAAATTTGTGTGGAATGCTTTTATCATTGAGAAGAGTCCTTGCCATTTCAACTCACAATCTTTTCTTCCTTTCTGCAACTCCATTATTTTTAGGGCGGATAGTTAGTGTTTGATCCTTTTCTTATCACAATATTCCATATAAACTGCATTTAGGAATTCTCCACCTCTATTACTTCTAATGGCCATGATGGAAGCATTATTCTCAATTTCGAGTCTCTTCCCAAGTCTCTTGAATGCTTCAAAGGCTTCACTTAAATGTGAAAGTAAGAGAACTCATGTATATCTTGAGTAATCATCCACAATTGCAAACATATAGTTCTTCCCAGTTAAACTTGCAGTTTGCATGGGATGAACCAAGTTCATGTGTTCATGTGCAATAGTTCTAGACATCTTGAAGAGCTCACTTAGTTCTTCACTTTGTAGGATACATGAGTTTGCTTTCATTATAGGTCATGTGGTAAAGGGTCCTTGGATGAAGTCATCTTTAGAAGTCCTCTCACAAGTTGACGTTTGTCAAGGTACTTTGGAAGCTTCAAATCAAAATGGCCGGCTCTCCTATGCCACAATTTAGTTTGATCATCAATAGTAAATAAGCATGCAACCTTGAAATCAAGTTCATTAGTGGGGATCACATACACATTATTCTTCCTGTTTCCACAAAAAAAGTTTCATTAGTGTCACCATCTTCAACTAAACAAGTATATGATTCAATAAGTATTTTCTTATTAGCATCACATAATTAACTTATGCTCAAAAGATTGTGTTTCAAACCATTAACAAAATAAATATTCTCTATAGTAGAAGAAGTGTCACCGACATGGCCTATAATGAAAGGAAATGGAGGGCTTCTAAAGATGACTTCATCCCCCGGTCATGTGCCTTGAGAAACCACAATCAAGGTACCACAAGATGTGATTCTTTGGAGTGTTAAAAGAGGTCATTAAGTCCCTTTGGTATCCACTTCTATGTTGCAAGAAGTACTTCCTTCATGATTCTACATTTGTAGGCAAAGTGGCCTCTCCTTCCACAAGGATAGCATGTTGGTGAAAATCTTGAAAGAGCCCTGAAGTGACTTTCCTTCTTCATGACTTGGTGGAGCTTCTTGTTTTCCGCCTTTTGTCTTGCCTTGGTCATGTTTTCCCTTTGAAGAGAGACCAATTAATTCTTCAATGATGCCATCTTTTGCTCTAGAGCCTTTCTTTTGCCAAAGTCAACTTCTTGAGCAAGTCCTTGAGTTTCAAGTTCCTCATAGCCATCTTCATGGACTCTTCATAGAGAGATTCAAAGGCCTTTTAGAGCTCCTCAAACTCATCCTTTGAACATAAAGGTGATGTGTCCATTTTAATTAACTGGGCTTTGATACCAATTGATGGAGCTATTTGCGAGAGAACCAACTAAGATCACAAATCAAATGGTTAGATCCCCACAAACTTAAATCCTTATAATATCACAAGAAAGGACAGTAAGAGGAAAATGATTTGTACACAAAATAAGGTAAACACAATAAGCAGAAATAGATAATGATCACAACAATTAAGTGATAAGTATGGGAGGCAATAAGCACACTAATTAAGAGACGTGACCCACCATGTTGTATGGTCTATTAATGTGACATGACTCATGACATCTTTATGACTCTAATTAAATTATACTTATACAAATTTTATAACTTTTGTAATGGTACAATACTAAAGAAATTTTTAAATGAGTATGAAGTCAAACTAGTCGCATACATAAAATAGAAGACTATCACGAAGTGGTGGACAACAAGCCAAAGGTCATATCAACTTAGGTATTTGATAATATCATGACACTAAATGCATGACTAAAACACCCCCTAAGATGACCACTCTAACGTGTAAACGGCCAATTCGTATAAGTATTAACTACTTCTAAAACACAACACATGCAACCTGTAGCGACCCGCCATTTTTTAATTATTTAATTGGGCCTAGATGGCCAGGTGTTACTTAAACAAACTAATAAGTTGCTGAATGATAAAAATTTAACAACAATGTATAAGCTTTGTTCCCACTGTCTAGGACCGTTTCCCATAGCCACATATATAACTGAAATAAAATTAAAAGGGAGTCCTCTTATTTATCTTGCTCCATGCTCTGGTTGTCAATGGCTTCTCCCACCTAATTTTGTATCTGCACACCTGCGGAGGCAATTCCGCGTTGGTGATTACAACACTAAGTAGTATAATAGATAAAGCAAGTCAAGGACATTCCACTAGTTTTCTATGTTCATTTTAATATGCGATGGAGCGATGCCGCTATACTC
>JAVDBV010037033.1:505-12157 GCA_032619315.1 Piper longum
GCCGGAGAGAATGGGCAGAGGCGGCGAAAGGAGGATAAAAATGGGCATTTTAGTCATTTTTAAATTTTAATTCTCATTTTACCCATACATAAATAATTTATTTAATATAAAATTAAGGATATTTTAGTACATTAGGGGTATTTTAGTTATTATTAACTTTTAATTCTCATTTTACCCATGTATAAATAATTTATTTAATATAAAATTAAAGGTATTTTAGTAATTTATCATAAATTCGATTCCAATTTTAATCGGTCGGAATCAGGGTAAATCGCCTGATTCGGCCCCAAAATTGGATCGACAACGTGCCTATCGGAATTGACCGATTCGTGCAACCATGGTTTAGAGATAAGAGGCGCCAAGCCTTGATAAAAAATAAAAAAAAAAGATACGCACCAACGAATGTGTGGATGATATATTGACGTATAACTAAAAAACAAATACACTTTTTAAGTGAAAATTGAGATTCTATCTTTTAGAAAAACAGGTAAGATTGTAAAGTTCACACCCAATAGGCAATAGGACTAGCCAGTATGGAATATGAATTATGGGTACGATAAAGGCGCCAATAGATATGTTAAATAGTGTCGCCGTTATTTAAATAATTCTTCACTACAAGGAGTAGGGTGTGATGAAGGATGTGTTCCGTTATGGATTCTTGACTAGTTTTCAATTAAAAGCAAAGGCCTAACACTGTTCAGCTGATGTTCTTCCAGTCGAACGTACCATGAAGTTGATATCTTTATAATACGATACGAAGAATAATAAAAAGTCAAAAATTATATTATTTTTATGGATTTATGTACACTCTGTTATTCAATTTTATCTTTATGATATGATACGAAGAATAATAAAAAATTTAGTTTTAAATTTATGATTATAAATAAAGTTTCAACAAGTCATAAAAGTATCCACCATCTATACAACGAATAACAAAAGAAGAAATCAAAATTCATGACAAAGATTCAATACAAAAGAAGGTGAAATGAGGTTGTGATCCATCACACCATACACCAAAAAGTGCAAATATGTCCACACGACTTCACAAATCAGTTCCTCATACAAACCACCCAATGAGGTTTCCCAAAATTTTCAACTAGTCAAATACAACTCACAATTGTTCACTGCTTTTGGGGGGGGGGACTCATAGAATTGTTCACTGCTTATACTACTCTATATAGTCGCTATTAGTTTACGTACCACACATCCATCTAAATCTTTTTGACAACACTGAGAGTCTAAGAATGACTATCCATGAATTCTAATAACATCACTTTTCTATCTCTCATTCATTTGAAGCAATACACATCAGGATCATAACTCAAAATAGTAATCAAAAAGTGTTTATGCTTTTATAATTAAGTTACTAACTATGCTTAAACAAAATACCAGAAAATAATACCCTTACCTCATCCGTGACAGCAGCCCGGGCTTTCTGATGTCTCTTAACCATCTCCACCAAAAATTCTATGAGCCGTCTTTTCACATCTCCAGACAGCATCCTTCCTGCACTATATTCCTGTTCAAAATTTCGAAGTTCCAAAATAATAAATTTTAAGACCGTAAAAAAATTCCAAACAGATACAGAGAGGCCACTTTACCTTTTATATGCGCTCAAGCTCGTTGTCGTCATCAAGGAAAAACCCTAGATACTTGATTGGTATGTCAACCTGAATGACAGCCATGTGAAACAATCAGCACAGTGAAAATAGCACTTGTAAAAATAACTAAATTACCAAAATTACACAGTCCAAAAAAATATTGCATTCGTGAGAACTGAATAGTAAGTAGGTTGGCAGCTGGTACAGGCACAACGTACTTTGAAGAAACCGGAAACACGCCATCCACACACATTGCTTCCCTTTCTTCTGTGCTTGGTCTTAGTTTCCAAGTAAGATGACTGATAAGGTGATCTTTTTTCTAAGTTTTCTTTTTACTGGCAGCTACGGTGATCCATGCTTCAATTATCAAGCATACAGAATACAGACCTGGAAGGATTTACAAGTAGCTAGTTATGCTGGTATAAAGTGAACCTGAATCTTTGTGTCCAAGATAGATATACTCGCATTTCCTAATAAATATCACATCCAAGAAGACGTACAAAATATCCAAAGCAGACTATATCAAAACAAACCTCTAGGTCCACTTCATTATTTGTATGATCACCTCCTCCACTGCTAAGGGCGTATTTGTTAACCTGTGATAATTGAGAGAAAAGATAGCTGTATACTATTTGTCAAAAAAATATATTTGAGTAATATTTCTGAAAGCTTGACAGTGTATGGCTAACTTTGTCATAGGCAAGCTGGTCTAAACGATGGTGCAATAGGGAATCAAAATTATTATCCACAATAAGATTGACTTTAAAAAAACTCCTTTACTATTTTTTTTCTCAAAAGAATGCTGTTTTCTGTTTGCATTTCTGTAATTTTCTTGTCAAAGAAACAGAGGCCACGCAGAAGATAAGAACCTTATGTTTAATGAGTTCTGCAGAATCTGTCACATATATAGCAGAATTAGCTTTTGATGCTGACATCTTTCCTGTATCACCATACCAAATGCAAGACACTTATACGAGTATCCATACCCGTTACAAAGACGGAACTATGTTCCAACACCAGTTTTATATGTTAACATAAGAAAACAGTTACTAGAGAAACAAATGAAACATGAAAAAATGAACATTCAATAAAAATAATGAACATCCAATCATATTTTACTAATATGCTACATGAAAATGTTTTTGCAGCCAGATCAAAATTTACAATTTTCATTCAACGAGTAGCAAACTCAGCAGAAAGTTTTTCCGACCAAAGCAATTTTTTAGTCAAATAAATGACAGTAAGTTTCTAGAAGATAGAAAGATTTAAGCATGGTTTATTTGAATTTAATGAGAAAGCTGATGAAGTATATTTCAGACTTCAAAACAAAACTGATCCTTTGATTCATGTAGAAATCAATATGAACTATGGTCAGTGCCATTGTAAGACTCTAAGACAGATCTTGAGCCTTATTTTATCACCCCTCTTGGATAGCTCAAGTACAGATTTCTACAATACTTGCCTTCCAACAGATTCTCTTTTCACCAATATTGCGCACTATGATAAGTGATTTTTATGAAGTTCTAACACGCTAATCAATGTGTTATTGTATATATCGCATGGTAGAAGTCATTAAAATACAAATAGACCATTCCCTGGATAATAGAAGTTGGGACTTCTAATCATAAACAAAAAAAAGATAGGAGAACCATCATCCTTAATGATGACATTCAAGAAACTGCACTAGATGATGAGTATTCCCTAACCAGAAACAATGTATAAAACAAAGAATAATTTCTTCATGCCTTTCGAAGCTCAATTAATATATCACTAAAGAATATTGTACCATGGGATATGTTTCAAGAAGTAAATGAAAAAAAACAAAAGACCTCACCTCTAGTGCTGGAAAGAAAGACGATTCAATAAATGCAGGTTTTTTAAAACCTAATCCAGGCGCAACATCTCGTGTCATCCTGAAATAAGGATCCTGGATAAATTGCAAACAGATTACTAGAGGCTATCAAGAATGTTATCACTAAATGATAGAAAAACATAATAAAATCGGTACGAATAGGGTGAGCTAGAAATATTTTTACATTGATGATTGTTCAATTGTTGATGGGTAATGATTGTATTGTAAGTGTGATGTTCGTGATGAGTTTGATGTATCATTCAGTTAGCAGGCGTTAGCTTCTAAATTTGATGTGTAAGTACGAAGTAAGAACTTGTCACATGGGTGCACAACCATGATTGGAGCTTCTTCCAGGTCCATTTAGGATTCGATCCCGATTTATTGTCTCATTCTATTGTGATTTGTTTTAACAGGTAAGCGGACATGTCGAATGATGGATTTATTGTATCCCACTTTACATGGGTCATTTAACGATCGTATTTTCGAATTATAACCATTGAGGATGAGATCCCTCGATTTTGTTTTCGAATTCATATCACACTCACGATGCCTTCGAGCCTATTTTACTGAAATCCCTACCCATGCTTATATATATAATTTTTGCATTTTTAGTGAGATGTGTGACAAGGGAAACCGACAGCCACGTCTAGAGATAGGCCGTGTGTTTGTCAAAACAGGCTCTAGAACTGGTAAGTGTTCATTCCATTCTCGAGGGATCCTCATAACTCCACCTTTGAGTTTCTCAAACTCAGAAAAGTGTAGAGGTTTACGGGTACTTCTATGCAACGTATGTCTAGACTAGTGGTTTCAAAGGGTATTGAAGGCGTATGCTTGAGAGTACTCGACCTTTGTCTCATTCTATTGTGATTTGTTTTAATAGGTAAACGGACATGTCGAGTGGTGGATTACTGTATCCCACTCCTCACGGGCATTTAGCAATCATATTTTTGAATTAATAACCATTGAGGATGAGATCCCTCGAGTTTGTTTTCGAAATTCTTATCCCACTCATGATGCATTCAGGCCTTTTTTACTGAAATCCCTACTCAGGCTTATATATATAATTTTCACATTTTCAGTGAGATGTGTGATGAGGGAAACCAACAGTCACGTCTTGAGATAGGGCGTGTGTTTGTCAAACAAGCTCTAAAATTGGTGAGCATCCACTCCATTCCCGAGGGATCCTCGTAACTCCACCTTTGAGTTCTTCAAACCTGGAGATGCGTGGAGGTTTAATGTACTATTATGCAACGCATGTCTAGACTAGTGGTTTCAAAGGGTACTGAAGGCGTATGCTTGAGAATACTCGACCTTTGTACTCATGGCTAGGAGTAATACGGAGGATGTAGAGGGCTGAGAGGAAAGAAAATGATTAGCCCGCGCAGAGGAATAATTTAAATGGCAAGGAAAGTGT
Organism: Piper longum; assembly: GCA_032619315.1. Taxonomy (NCBI): domain Eukaryota; kingdom Viridiplantae; phylum Streptophyta; class Magnoliopsida; order Piperales; family Piperaceae; genus Piper; species Piper longum. The sequence goes on from JAVDBV010037033.1 coordinate 5,373, forward strand.
AATGACCCGCCCTAATTGACTGGGGGTTACTAAAAAATCTAAATGATGTAAAAAATAAAATTCAAATACATGAATCATAACATGGCAAATAATTCTAGAAATTTACTAATCATAAAAATAAATCATGTTATAATAACATACAACAATATATAAGATAAATTAACTACGTGAACATAAAGTCCCACAGCCTCCGACCGTTTCCCATAGTCACATTTATAATATAAAGAGTATAAAAAAAGTTTAATTTATTTATCAATTTGCCAAACCTAGGTTGGTAAAAGAACCACCAACCACACACTTAATCCTCAGTGCAAAGCTGCTCACCTGCGGTCACAAAGCCGAGTTAATGATAAAACCACTAAGCCGCATAATTAAATGAAACAAATCAATATAATCCCTATCATTTTTTCTTGAAAATTTTAGGTGTTATGAGCCTATGTCGAGCTCTAATTATGCCGAGAAGGGTGACCACCCTATCCAGTTGTAATCTCATGTATGCGTACACACGTTACGTAGCCCACAGCTTGTAGTTATCGATATTTTGTCATTCACTCACCCTCTCGATATCACAAGTACATAATGAGTCGTATTGCCCCACTGCACCATGTCACCCATTTTGGCATGGGGGCATGTATTTTATCTTTCAAATAATTTTAAAAGTACGGCCCCGTGTCGGACTAAATCAATTCCTTAACCCCAGTTGCACTTGATGCATAGTGGTCGAATCTAAGCTCAGGCCGTCTAGGGTTGCTAAAAAGGAATATACAATATTTCAAATAATTATATGGACCTGGATAGTTCGCAAGTGAACTCACAACCGCGATAGACGATCCTAATCTAAACGAGATAATAAAATTATATATAAGTATAATTTTATTCAATTAGAAATGCATGCAAATAAATGACTTAAGTATATCATTATTAAAACATGACAACATAAAGCATACAACATTCAATAATATTAAATTTCAATTTCCAACATATTAATATATTTTCATTACTATTGTATATTTTTCCTTCAACATTTTAATTACTTAACCCAAGGAAATCTGATTACCATTTCTGTCTTAGTGGTTAAAGTTATCATTTAAAATTTAATTAATGTTACTTGTTAACACCAAATTAGTGAGTAATGGTTACTTATTCTGTTAATAAAAACTTAGGTACAGTGGTAATAATAATAATAAGTTTAATAATAACAATAATAAGTTTAATAATAACTTAATTAAATTATTAATCTATAAATTTATACTTAACAACCAACCGAACAAATGCAATCAAACCAATGAATTCTACTAATGATTAAACTTAACTAACAAGTAGATCATTATATTAATATATCTTATTATTTAATATAATTCGTATTAAAGTTTAGGAATACCACTTGTAAAATTTATTTTAACTTAATTCGATGAAGTTCGAACTTTATTTATTTGAAGCATGTTGTTACGGTTCAACACTTATAATTATCACAATATAATATTTGAATAACCTATATTACTACTTTAATCAACTCATTATTATGAAAATCGAATTTATCTATTTTGCGCTAAATTTTAAATGTGGAACATAATTTAATAATAATTATATTATAATTGATGTGTTATTAACACTAGTCTATCGATTTTTCCTACCACAAATTAGTTATTTATCAACCCATACTATTTAATAATTCAAGAGCCAATTCAATGCTTATAATCGCTCTAGACGATAATTAGTGATTAAGATGTAAGGACTCTACTCGATATAGATCTAGATGCAGTTGAAGAACCAGCCACTATAAAATTTATATCAATCAAAATTTCACCCATTAATACAAATTACAGATCAATTCCTGAAACAAAATAATACACAAAGCACCCACAGTTAACTACTACTCCTGCCCGATCAGCATGGGAGTAAGATAAAGCATCATGTAACACCCCGATTTGGCTCACCCGTGAACCGACCCGGAAATGCTACCGGTGACTGAACTATTCGATAATCTACTAGATTTAGTTAAGCCAACCCGGATCTACTCTCGGCGTCTTAAGATGAAGATATGATTAGCTATATGCATGGGTAAATGCACAAAATCCTAACAGGACACTATATGGATGAAATGCAAATCAATTCACACACATCAACACAATTGCAATAAAATCAAAAAGATATTCTGAATAAAAACAGACAGAGCCTTCCATAAAAGTGCAATTAGGGGCCACCCTGTCAAAACAATATATAAGTATATATATACCCATATCAATAATTTCATTCATAGAATATAATCTATTGTGTACTTATTCTCAAGCTTGGGTCTCAGCCCACCTGCACATTCTCTTCATAATTCACATTATCATGTCAATATTCAATCATAGCATAATCCCCTTGCATTTTCTCATATCAGTTTTAATATAATAGAATCACAAACAAAACGCTAAACACTCAATCATCAAACATGTGTGTGTGCAAAGACTGCTCCGTGTCAAGCTGGCAGATATGTTTCATTTAATCTTCTTATATGTAGATTTCTCTTCGTGATTTATTTGGATAATGGTGTGTTCAGGACTTGATCAGAAATGAGTGAAACTGACCTTGGTTGAGATGACAAGATGATTTTTTATAGTTTTTTATCATTATATCAGATTATTGGTTAGTTAGAGGCGAGTGAGGTTTGTTGTTGTGCTAGTGGAGGTGTAATTAGTATAGGATTCCATCTTATGCCAGATTTGGATGTTAGCAAATGACAGCAGGAATCTGATGAAGATTTCGTGTTGGGCTTAAAGATCCACGAGTTTTGTCCATCGCATAAGAGACTGGAGTAGTTTGGTTATTAGCATGTTCGATAAGTTGAGATAGAATTGGGTGTTGACTAGGTGTCTGTCTTTTACATGTCACCACATTAGTTCTGCTTCCATGGGGCATGGTGTACATTGTGGAAAGGAGTAAAGGAAAAAGGGATAACAATTAGGAGCTTGAAGTGTCGAGATAACGGCAAATTAGTTGACACATGGGATGGACCACCATTGCCTATCAGAGATAAGCCATTAGATCAGTGATTGCTGTTTGAGGGCGCGTAGTTGAATAAGCTGAACCGAGTTGTTAGCAACTCAGGGATGTTAGAGAGAGTAGTGGATTATGATGTATAGGATTAGGATTAGATTTTTAGAATTTAGATAGTATTATTGCCGACATAGTTGCACAACCGCCGACCGAGTGCACAACCACCGACTGATTGGCACAACCACCGACCGAGTTGCACAACCACCGACCGAGTGCGCAACCACCAACCGAGTTGCACAACCATCGACCGAGTGCACGACCGCCGACCGAGATGCACTACCACCGACCGAGATGCATTACCACCGACCAGGTATGCACCACCGCTGTCCGTTTCTTGCTCATCTGCCGACCGAGTAGATCAGTTAGAGCTTAGTAGTGTTGAAGCTGAGGAACAAGATGTAGCTATAGTGGTATCAACAGAATAGAGGGGAGTTAGGAAAGCGGAGGTTGTTTTGATTAGATGACATAGGATCTGATTCCATGAGCTCTCTTGCAACTGACACCCTTGGGTCTGGTTTATATTGCAAGATAATGGAATTAGACACTGTTAGCGATAGCCTCATAGGGATGTGCATGGACAGAGATAGAACATGATAGTATGATGTTCAGATAGGACGTCCACAGTGACCCGATTGTTAAGATAGCCTGATAGGCATTCATGAGCAACAACCAACATATATAGATTAGGATGGTTAGTAGGTGGTCACTTTACCTATTTGGGGATTGACCAGCTAGCGAGAAGTTAGACTCGTGTTAGATTATGGGGCACGGATAGAGGGTTCAACGAGGGAGTGTTCTTTAGAGAGATAGTGATTCCTTATGCTTCGCCAACATGATTAGGTCCTTACCTTGAGATATAAGATTGAGCCTTACCCTAAGTATAGAAGTACCTTCACGGTACTGATTAGGGTTTGCAGTGTAGATCGATATTAGTAGACTAATCTTACGACGACGAACCTCACCCCAGCTTGAGAACGATGCAGATAGGGACTTCAGACAGAACAGACCATGCTGACCAGATGGAGCGATACCAATGTATGCTCATCTTGATTGATAGCCTTGCTTGAGAGTCTACCATAGCGGTAGTAGTCATGTGAGTCAAGATTAGTACTACAAATCGGTACGGGACGGCAGGTCACACACCACTAAAGAGAGAATGAGACACATGTTGAACCTCATTATGAGTCCCTCTAGACTTGAGGTGAGACAGTGGTTCTTTGGGTCGTTTGAACCCCACCCGTTTAGAAGTGCGTGACTAGTACGGTGTCGAGAAACACGTGCCTACTGTTAGCTGATTGAACTAGAGCCACGTAGGAGCCGTTTCTGAGATACGTCATTGATTGACTGTTCCACAGACTAATCACCTGTGGCATAGTAAATCATGGTGAACTTTGAGACAAGTCCACATACCTACCGATATTTTAGCCACCCTGTATGCTACATAGGGATTTTATTTCCCCTGCCACTTGTATGATACCTTGACTTCGCCATAGATCAGAATGACACACCTATGTAGCAAGTTTTCTTAGCCGAGTGGAATTCCCCAATTTATTTGATGTCAGACCCCATGTGTGAGAATGGGATATTACCTATTGAGAGTTCTTGAGCAGTGAGACCAAATATTCACGAGATTCAGTCACCTTTCCTATAACCTAGAGATGTCAGACATGGTAAAGAGTTTCACGTGAGTATTTCTACTCACCTCTAGATATATCTGTTATGCTATCAGTTACCCAGATGATTAAGATGAGTATACGTTGACAGAGTACATGCCACAGACTAGGTGCAGACGCTACTACTTCATGCAGAGTATGTTTCCATACTCCTTGAGACACACTGTACATGTACAGGTGTTCTCACCCAGTTCGAGACAGAGAGCTCCGTTTAGAAATAGTTAGTGGTTGTATAGATAGCCACCAGAGCCATAATATACAGTAGAGTCATAGCAGCCATCCTTATTCTCTTATAGAACAGAGTGAGATACTTGACTTAGGACCGACTCAACTAGGATCCAGTGAGCGGTTCAATTCTTTATATAGGGACACCTGAGAGTTGGACCTAGATTGGCGATAGTAGGTTGCACAGCTCATTAGGTTATACACCGTACTTAGTAGGAGACTCATAGTAGACCTTAGGATGACTGTAGGACCTAGAATAGAGTTCTTGCGAGTATAGGTTGTTGACTTTTCACATAGATGAGGTTTAGAGGGATATGGGTAGATGCTAGCAGGTAGGTCTTACCCTCGGCGTAGTTTTCCCATATATAGTTCAAATTAGCACCATGCGATACTCTAGAGTATTTGCGTGATCAATCCAATAGGCCCTTAGGGGTGACCTAGGTTTTTTCGCCGAATTAGTAGTAGTAGGGATCAGAAAATAAGAGCATGATGATGGCGATGTCAGAACAGGCACAAATAGATCAGAGTGAACAGTAGAAGTGTGGTGGGCCCATAATCTACAGGTCCCAGGATCAGAACAAGAAAGAATGATGATACTAGTGCCAGAGCAGACACAGATAGATCAGAATCAGAATGTTTGATTTTTGACAGCATCATAAGCACAGCTTGCCATGTCGGCACAACTACCGCCAGGACGGATGTACATGGCTATTGAGGATTAGAGGATACAGCTTACGTGTATCCAGTTTCCAGTTTCAGTTGAACCTCCTTGAGCTAAAATTTCGAGGATGAAATTTTTATAAGGAGGGAAGGTTGTAAAACTCGTGATTCGAGTCACGGTTTTATGGTCGTTCGCCGACAGGTTCAGCCGTCGAACCAAGTTGACTATATTTTAGAACACGTGTACTGAGTGGGTTGTCGGTCACGTGTATGAGCTGTAAGGGGTCATGTGTACCCAAATATGTTATGATAACGTCATGAATGAGCAGAAAATGAGTTATCAAAATATATGAGAGTATACAGTCGATGATTTTAGATTTCTTTATTTTGTGACCGTAGAAATAGTTTTAGGTCGTAACCGCGTTAGGACGCGTTACAGGTAGTTTGGGTGGGGTATTAGTTATAGAGCATGTCATTTAGATGTTGTGGTGTTTGTTTTGATTTACGGGATTTTTCCCAATTTTTTCTAGATTTTTTTAGGATTTATTATGAGTTAGTTATTATTTTGACTCGAGTCGGAAGCGAGTCAATACTTATTTACGAGTTTGCCACCCAACGTGTTTCTTTTTTTTTTCTTTTTTTCTTCCCCGACAATCTCCCCCACCCAAACCCTCGCCACACCTTTCCACCGCCACTGTTAGCGTCGCCCAGTGCCGGCCGGCCATTGAGCGATGCCGCCCCACCCCACCACGTTGTCGCCGTGCTACCCCGACCATCAATGACCACGATCGGGCCGTCGCGACGCCGGAATCGGGTGCGACACCGCCACTGCTTCCGGACACAATTCGCCGCCGACCGGGCCACGCCGCCGCCGCCGTGACGTCGACGACCACCCTCACCACCTCATCGACGTTTCCCCCCTACCCAACGTTGACGGCAATACCGGCCGTGGGCCCGATTGGAGTGACCCATCGCGTCGGCTAAATTTGATGTCGTCACCGACGGCCATCGCCGTCGCAGTCGGCTATGTTGTCACCACCATTGGGTCGGGCTCGTCGAGACGTTGCCGACCCTTACCCCTGATTGCCCGCCGTAACAGCCGCCGAAAAATCGGTGGTGTAAAACCCGTGACTCGAGTCAGGGTTTTATTATAGCGAACCAGTCGGTTCAACTGTCGATTCGAGT
>JAVDBV010037065.1:0-10175 GCA_032619315.1 Piper longum
GTTGTTTAAGTAACACCTAGCCAGCTAGGCCCACAATTATTGTGAAATATGGCGGGTCGTTACATAATGCCACCGGGCGTAGCATTGCCGTCGGCACAATCGGGGTCGTTGCAGTGGTCGTAGGTTTTCTCAAAATGGAAATCTCCTCAATATGAAGATGTGTGGGTGGTCAGATCGGCTGAAGGTGGTTTGCTTGCGCCAAAAAAAGGCCCAAACTGTGGCGTCGGAGGCAGAGACCAGCTCCACAAACTCCCTCACCGATGTCGATTACGGCAGAGCCGGTGGTTGTGAGTAGTATGAATGGAAAGTAGGTCGCGAGGCGGTCATGGGAGAGCCGGTAGTGTGGCCAGGGCCGAACCAGAGACTCGCCCACAGGAGCCGAAGTGGCACGGCATTAACACATTGAAATCACGAAAAATTGTAGACCTAGGAAAATAATATGGTGAAGTTAGAGCTGATGTGGATTGCTCAGATTTTGCCACATAGCACGATCTAAACTTCTGACAACTCGCGATCTAGTGGAACCCATCTATGGATATATGCAATATACATACAGACGAAAAGCTCGAATCAAGACCGGCTGAACTCGAAACCAACTCGAGTCCTGAAATTAACTATATAAGTGGGAATTAAGTTAAGAAGATTAAATAGACTTCGAACCCTTAATTTAATTAAGATGGGCCCACAAGGGTACAATCGAGTGATCCAAAATTACTATGTTGTATGTAAATGAAATACCAAAAAAATCTCAAGTGGATGCTAAATGAGGAAACGATCTAGATTTAGGGCTAAAATCCTCGGTAACTAATAAAATCGTATGTATACGTTGTGTATACACTGATAATGCATTATATACAGTATCATAACTTAAACTATCATATGCATGTCAGATATACTCAGCCTTCATAACTGGCTCATATCACCATATAGGCCTCATAATAATATTCTTAAAATTAGTCTGGTTTGAACTCGCTCGGATCAACTCGAGACTATTCCAAACCAAACAACAATAAGCTGGTAAAACCCTTACCCGGAGTTGGGGTTTTACATAATATGTGGAAATATATAAGTTTATGGGATTTATGTTGACAAATGAAGCATACATACATGTGTAGAGTCATTTCAAATGACTACTCAAATACAATAGGGGATAAACTTTTAAAGTATCATCGAATAATTTGACTTTAGGATGTAGAAGTAGTAAATTAGTAGATTAAAATAACTCACGCCATCCACTAAGAAAGTAGGAGGAAGAAAATTATAAATCGTGATTTTCTTAAAATAAACTTTTATAAGAAAATGTAAAGATATTTAAACCAACTTAATAGAGCGAAACTCTCATAAGCAAATAGTTAGAGAAATGGCAACTAGGTAGACCTATGATTGATATGATGAAAACTTATTTTAATTTTTAAGTAGGTCCCAAGTGACGAAGGATGAAAGTGCTCCATTTAGAAACAAACTTTCCTTTTGTATATTAGCTATATAAAAAGAAGCACTCAAAAAAAAGTGTAAAGAAAAGAGATAGATATATAGATAAGCATAGAGATGAATAATATAGTTGTAAATATAGATAATATTGTAAGGCATAGTTATAGGTATTATAGATATAAATAGACAGATATAGATATCGATTCATAGATTAATGTTTACTAATTTTCACAATTCTTTCCATGAGACAGCGAAAGAAATATACATATATGAAATGTATTACTGCATTTCGAATGCCAGCATTGAAAAAAATTATAATATATGTAATGCATGGCGATCCGCTGGGGGTATGCATGGGCTATTTGAAATTTGACCTTTTATGTACTGTCGCCTCCGATTGCTAGTCATGACTGCATGATAAAGGTTTTAGGGCTGAACCATTTGCTTCCCACTTTTTGTAGATATAACTCTGTGAACCTTTTAACTCAACAACACAGCAATAACCAGTACAAACTAGTCTTAACAAATCATGAGCCAATCTAACTTGGCACATAAATAAGTAAAATTGCTAATGAACAACAATCACGTAGCAATCACACGGATTCTAGATCCATAGAATTACAAATGTCAAAACTCTGACGCCCTCTTCCTTCATCTTAGCTTGATACCAACAAAATACATGCATTGGCAGAGTTAACTACGTGATCAAAACATGGTAAATTAATTAGCTTGAAAATACATCTTCACGCGTACATGCTTGTTCTGTCTTGTATGATAATAGATTGATCCTGTTGAAGAAAATCTATGTATTAGTTTCAAGGAAGTAAATAATAAGAGCAAGAGATTTGATGAACAGAAATGGGCGAGACGCGTTTAAGGTGATGACAGAAGCATAGAGAGCACAAAGGATTGAGATGCTGGTATGCTTTGCATTTCGTCATCTGTGCTCTCTATCTTCTGTCAACATCCTTTGAATCACCCTTATTCCACTTCTCCGAGTATAAAAGTACAAGCATGTATATATATAATTATAGTTAGATAGAGAAAGAGAGAGAGGACAAGGCATAGAAGTGTGAGTAGGAAACTGGATGATTGAACAAGAAGGCCCTCTGCCTCTATTTATAGAGGGTAGTAAAGTGATAAAGAGGAGTGTGGTCATAATCAGATTTTGCAGGGCAGCTAAATTATGTAGAGATATATAGAAGATTTTTTTCAATGCAGATATAATTGTATAGATTATATATGCATACAAGATTCTCAAAAAGTAAGTTGGCCTTTAATACGTTTGGATTTGGCGACTCGTGGTCGGTATGTATGGCAGTGGCCCTACGACGAATCATGAGCCACACTATCTCAGTGCTTCCGGCCGGTGGGTCCGTCGTATGTCTTACAGGATTACTTGCTACTTGTAGTCAAAAGTTGCAGCTCCACCAATAAATATAAAGGCACTAGCTTAGTATGTGATTGGGGATGTGAATATTTGGTATATCTGCTCTTAATATTAAAATAGCATTTTGATAAAAATAAGGGGTAAAATCAATTATAAAGCAAAAGACATAAAATTATAAATCGAATAATTTTAGTCCGGAGTTTCAATCCCACTGGGAAAGGAACAGAAACAAATGCTCAATTTGAAGAAACTAAATAGAATTCTTATCTCTAAGAAACTGTGTTTGATGATAGCGTTACTACAGCTTGGAGGGAGCTTATTTATATATTTCAAGTTCCATCATAAGTACAAAATAAGTGATTCGTTTTTAGCCTTTTACTTTCTTATTTAATTAGAGTCCATTTTGAACACGGAAGTCTATCTCTAATATATCATAGCATTATATTCTATCTCATTAGCCAAATAAAAGCCTATCTATTTAACATATCTCTAACGATATAGTTCACATATAACGTGCATCTTGCGCACTATTCACGATATTTGAGACTAGAGATGGGATACAATCAAGTTTGGCGAAATTCCCATTTCGATTAATTTGACTTGTCGCCTTAAAATATGTAATCGCCTTAAAACAATCTGAATTCAATTGCCTTAAAATTTTAATGATTTCTACATAATTTTGGTCCTATCTAAATTCAAGAAAGAAAAAGGTTAAAGAAAGAACTGACTTTAAACGGGGTTGAGTTGACTTATTGGATGGGCTCAAAAGTAATTGTATCAAACACAATCTGTGCATGAACATATAGAATTCATTTTAATGATGCTTAAACTCTACTCTATAAATACAAAAGTAATTGTATAAAACATCGGCTTTCTCTGTGTGGTCAGCAGTCGGTCATGTTTTTGTACTTTTAAAACCAGTACACGTCTGTCCTCCGTCGGTCAGCGTGCAATAATAGCTAAAATCACCCAAGCTTTTCAAATGCCCCAGACATAATCTAGAAAATGATGAAATCATATGATTAGCTTACCTAACATTTCTTATGATCGGTGGTCCCTATATAAAATTATGAATGAGTAGGAATAGGTTCAAATAACTTGATATCAGCATATTCGATCTGAATCCGACCCACTTATCTCGGATCCAAAATTTTTTGAGATTGGATTCGGGTTCAGATTGTTTGGATATATAATATATTTAAAAATATTTTGATTTTACATAGATTTAGGGTGATCTGACCCATATCCATTGCGAAGTGATATTTTCTAAAATTATATTTCAAAATATATAGAAATAATACTTATTTTATATATTAATTTTTTATATATTAAAATTTATATTATTTTATTTATTCTGGTTTGATTCAAGTTATTTGAATTTAGGTCGGATACAAATACAATAAATAAAATGGATATAATCTTCTCAATTGAGATAGAATTTTCGGATTCGGATTAGATTTAGATATAGTGATATCTAACTCAAATCTATCCATATGAGGAAGAATAGGTAAGAACCATTACTTATAGTAAATGAAGAAAATGATAATAAAATATTTTTTTATTAATTGATCATTATCACTAACAAGGTACTTCAGTCTAATTAGAATGAAATGAAATAGAAATAAATTTGTTAAAGAATACATTAATGAAGTAGAAATAAATTTGTTAAAGAATACATTTTTTTGAATAAGTAATTTTTGTTAGGCCCATTGGACCCTTAATAGAGACTTGTAATAGCTTTTAGGGGAGGCTCTTGTTCGAAAAATTAATTTAAAGAATAAGGCTTTCTCAATAGCTTATATACAACTCATTAATATACGATCGATATAGGATAAACCCAACAACTCTCCTTCACACATTAGGCATCTCAAAAAGAAACTATTCTCAAATTAGGCGGAACCCATGAAGGAGACTTAAACTCCTCTCATATCGAGCGGAACCCATGAAGGAGACTCTGACAATCGGTATAAGCAAAAATAAAATTGTTCATGATCGAAACTTTGCTCTTATACCACTTTTTAAGCCTAATACTAAGTTTCATTTGTCTCTCTTATTTTAAAAGTTAGCTTAACAAATATAACTTTCACATTAGTATATATATAATTTTCCAACAACATCTACGAATGATTTAGGATAAACTCAATAATTTTAATATAAATGCATGTCAGTTCAATCTAAACTTATGGAATCAAAATGCCATTTTGAAACCTACCCATGTAACCGAAAGCAGCAGAAGATTAAAAGCTAGCCCTATAATGCAACCATAATGTCATTCTGCAAAGTATTGATGTCTTGTAGAAGTAATCAAAGACGATTGATTATCAAGGAATCCATTCTGGGGTAAATGACGCGAAAATACAAGTATGATTTGTGCCAAAGATTGAATCAATGCATGCTTAGGCATCTACCCAACTTGCTGGATAGGAAGGATAGAGAAGATGGAGAAATGGAATTTGATCAGCAGAAGCATCCCCACATAAATATCTTATCCTTCCCTCTTCCCCTAAAATTAGCCCAATTTTCTTGTATTTTGCGTTCCCTCTTGTGGTCATTCATGGAAATGGTTCGACTAATAAAAAGCCGAGAAAGAGGTTGCCAATAGGGTTCGCTCACGCAGCGATAGGTAGAGGTTTCTATTCCTACCATTAAGTCCAATATGTGGTGCATTCAATGCATGGAAGGGGTGGGGGGCAGTGTATATGCTATGTAACGGCCACTAGTGGCTGGTGTCGTTTGCTGTCATATATACTCTGAACATTGATCCGCTTTCTGTCTTAACTACTTCTCTTTTTATGGAAGTCGTTCACTTGTTCTTTTCCAATTACAGAATGGAATATCTTGTCTATGTCTCATATCCTTCAATTATGCACAAGCAACTTTTCTTCCCTTTGAAAAAAAAAACTTTTCTTCAGTTTGGCTCTTCCCGAATTGAAGTGCAATTTTGTTTTCTGGAAACTTGTATGTGCTTTAGTGGTGTGTGCTGTTTTAACTGTATGGAAATATATATCAACTAGGTAAAATACCCATGTAATGCGCACATATAATAATAATTATAAAGATTAAAAAAAAACATTAGACAATCTCTTCGTTGGAAAATATTTGTTTATGGATGGCTATAGAGGTTTTCAAATAATAATAAAAATGATAATAATAGAATGAAAATATATCACTAAATTGAATAAAAATAATTTAATAACAAAAATATGCAAGAAATAAATGGATGTAGTTGTTTTTAACTTCAATAAGAACAAATATAAAAAAGATTTAATAAAAGATTTGAATAATTTATTTAAAAGATAAGGTATGACTCAATTGATTGTGTCACATGAATAATTAATTCTCTCCGAACTTGTTGTAATTATTGTAAATTTAAATTTTAATATTTTGTGTGTTGCATGTATATTTTGTCAAGTTTAGTCATCATATAATAAAGTCATTTCATTATATGCATTTTTGCTCGTATAATTAAAAGAAAATTTGATATATTCTACAACATAATTATAAGATTCTTCTGAGTTAGAAGAGATTCTGGAAGTGTGTTAAAGCATAAGCACGGGTATATAATGGTGTGTCACTTATGTGTCATCTTAGGTGCATGTGACACTTAACTAATGAGTGTATATAAGACGTCTATACAATAAGAGGTGAATTTTAACCCTCAAGCAGGGTTAAAATGGCCAACCATACAAAGGTTTATCACATATGCATACTGATTCATACTAGCATATAGACTTTTAAATTTAAGGATCCTATATGATTAACCCTAGCCGCAACAGAGGATGAACGTCCCCTGCGACTATGAGTGGTTCCTTTAGAAATGCTAATGAACACTCTCAACGGCAGAAGAAACGCACTCCCGCTACAGTTTCGATGATGCATGTTGTGATTCAAACATTTTCTTGCTACATAGTTCAAGTGATACATTACATTTCTTAATTTCTTACATGCCAATGAATGCAGAGAATTTAAACAATGGTCATAGTTACCTATTCCACATACCCAATACGTGCAAGAAAATTATAAAATAATTAAAGCCAACATCATCGGATGCCAGGGCATCAAACCCTAGCACCTAGACTTCACATGGGCCTTCAAGCAGTGTGAACCGTATGTCCTCCGACCAACATTTCTTTATAAAAAACATATAGCTACAACAAATATGTTTCATACATCTGGTAAGTTTCTCATCGAGCTCCAGGACTTTGAGGCTTATACCCTATAGACTATGGCTATAGTGCCCTACAGTGTTCTACCCCATAATTATAATGTAATGAAATATAAAACAATCATGCACAGATGGGTATCTAAACACCTATGAAAAAGTTGTAAAAACTTTCAGAATCAAATAGGGTGGTAAACGAAGGCCGATGAGGCCACATATCATACCATAATTGCCTACAAAACAACATCTTACACACATATAAACATTCATATACCTCTTATGCCCTCACATGTTCAATATATCACCCACCACAGTACCCATGTGGCTCAGAACTAACGTCCCAAAATTTTCAAAAATGCATACATTCACATTTCCTTACAGACATTGCACTACACACAGTAGAATGGGTACGAGTTCAATCAACATATCTCTATACCACTCACTCTCTGATTCGTAAAATTCGTAAAAATTCATGTATTTATATCATAGGCATATGGAAGAGGTTTGTATCATAAATTTCTGAAGATTTAGTTGGAAATCAAAAAAAGGGATCTCATCCTCTTAGTTGTATTAAATTTACAAAAAAATGCTACTAAATGGCTCGACATCGTGAGCATTAGATAAAAATGTTGTGACACCATCCTATAATTTAAAACAAAATTAAATGTGACACTCAAGAGCCAAACATAAAGGTGGAGCAAGAAAGTCCTATGAACCTTGATTAGTGGAGCCCTGCATCTTAAATCACTGAGCTTAACCCATGTAACCTAACAAGAGATGAAATCTGAATCATAATCAGATCAAACCGACGCACAAGATGAGGCAAATCTTCCATACGTGTAAAACATGTAAAACATAATTAACTTAGTAATTTTACTTAGTGATGGATTGAACCTCATTTGGTAGTTGAATTTAAGGTTTAGGGTAAAATTCTACTTTGTGAATGATTTTGTATTTAGGGTTTTATCGTTGGACGTAACGGGGCCATTTTTTTGAATAGAACAAATGGTATCCAATTAAGCTAAAATTTGAACCCTTATTTCTAGGCACCTTAAGGGGTCTATCATAACTATTTAAAAATGATTATTTACAGATTATCATGTTGATTGAGATTAATTAATATTGGATTAATGTACCATGAACGGTACCCTCTTACAGTAAATTTCCAAATTTTGGTCCATGGGCCTGAGAAATCCAAATGGTTTTGGGTTAATTGGAATAGTTAGACGATAGTTGGAAGTTTAGGCCATTGATATTTCAGGTCTAATTTATTTTTAATCACACCTAGATGAATTTTCTAACCAGGATGACTAATTTAACCATTTTTAAATTAAACTAACCCGGCAAAAGTAGAAATTTCTACCTAATTACCTACTTCCCCAAATGCTCTAAAAATTTATAGGACGTATATTTGTCTTAGTAATCTATTTCATATTTTTTATACTGCTCGATCTATTTTTTATGGATGTTTTTATTTTCTTCACAAAAAAAAGATTATAAATCCAGTTCCTGTGTACTCAAGAAGTACAAGCCCATTAACCATTAGATTTAATTTTTTTTTAGCTCCAAAATTTCTTGGTTAGAATAAAAAATTAGTGGTTTATTATTTACTTTTATATATTTTTTTATTTAATCTAATTATTAGTCAAATATTTAACTAAATCACAATCAATCAACGTAGAACACAGCAAATGCACATAACAGTTTATTAATTTTGTTCACGCCTTAGTCGAGGTAATTTAGTATGGTAAGTTTAGTTTATAATGATCACAACATTATTAACAAATAATCATAAGATACACCACTAGAACCTTGATAGCTGCCACCTTTCTTCCAATTTTGATTTGTAAATCTATGCCTTGTCAAGAAAATAAGACCAAGATTGCTCACAGCTGACCACTACATCATGTGTAAAACCCCTTTTCGGGTTAGGGGTTTACCCGATTTGAGTTTTGCCCTATTTGGGTCAATATCGAGTTGGTTCGAGTGAGATCGGGCCAAACTAGTTTCATATTATGATTATAGGCCAAGATGGCCATATGAGCATGTTATAGTGGCTGATTATGCCAGACGTGCAGATAATAAGATCACGAGTTATCAGTGTATATTTAGGTATACGGATTTGTTTGTATATGTTCGATAGAATTTTAGGCCTAGATTTCGACTGTTGCGGCGTTTAGTATCCGTTTGGGATTTTATGGGTACATCATTTGCATGCATCATAGGAATTTTATATCACTCGATTCAAGCCCCTGTGGGCCCGGTTTGATTGAGTTCAGTGTTTGAGGCCTATTTAGCCGTATTTTTTTGTTTCCGGCCTATAAAGTCAATTTTAGGACTTGAGTCGGTTTCGAGTTTGGACGGTCTCGATCCGAACTTGCTGCCATATCTATAGTACGTGTACCTATAGGTGTGCCCCACTATACCATGAGTTGTCAGGCGTCCAAATCGTCCCACGTGGCAAGATCGGAGCCATCAACTCACCCTTATCTTCACCGATTGGTTTCCATCGTTTTCCATGATTTTGAAATTTTCACTGTCACGCCGCCGCCACTTCGGCTCGCTGCCCGTGAGTCTCCGCCTCACCCCTAGCCACCGCACTGCCACCCCCATGACCGCCTCGTGACTGGCTTTCTATTCGTACTTATCATTACCACCAGTGCCGCCGTAGTCGCCGCCGGTGAGGGAGTTTTTGGAGTCGGTTTTCCCCACCGCCGCCACCCGTTCGAGCCATTTTCCGGCGCCGGCAAGCCACCACCAGCCAATCCGACCACCCACACAACTTCCCCTCACCCAGATCTACACTTAGAGATAACCCATGACGACCACCACGGCCGCGATCGCCGCCGGCAACGTCGCCGCACCCGACGGCGACACCACAACTTTCTGGCCGTTTTCCGGCCAGCCAGTGGCCGGACTCCTCCGATCGCCACCACCAAGATGTTCCCCATCCTCTCCTCTGTCGATCCCGACCGGTGGTCACCCCAGCCGCGCCGACGTCAGCGTTTTCCGGCGACGGGCACCACCGCCCCCGTCCAACCCGTTTACCCGCGACCGTGTCCGGGTGCCCACAATCTTGTCCACTAGCCCGCGACCGTGCCACGATCCTCCCAGCCGACCCAATCCATTTTCCAGCCCGGGTTGGTTCAGGCCATTCGGGTTGGTCTAGTTCAGCTTGATTCGGTCTAGTTC
>JAVDBV010037156.1:0-10974 GCA_032619315.1 Piper longum
CACAACCCTCTATAGTATTCTTATGCAACCATCTGGGCCTCATACTCATGGTGACTTGAACTGACTCAAGAACTAGGCAAGACAATAAGTGAGTAAAATCGTAAACCAAAGCTCTGGTTTTACTAAAATTGCCCAGCAAGCGGTGGCAATATTCAATATTTTCTAAAAACAATTGTTTTGACCCAGAAAATTCCTGGCCACGCATGCTCTAATGGGCATCTTGATTAGTCTGCGCCACCATGGCCCCTCATCGACTAGCCACTCCATTGCTTCTTGGCCGACTGCGCCCTTCCCTGCTAACTGCTACAGCCACCAACCCCCGGCTCGACTGCCTTCACTTCTACTTTGGCCAACCACCTCCACATATGCTCCAACCCAACCGCCACAGCTACAGCCACCTCCGCCCCAGCCCATTCACCTCTACCTCTGCTCCCACCACCTCCATGCCAAATGCCTCCGCCAAACTCATCCGTTGCCATGGCCGTCCCCCATCTCCACCTTCACCTCAGTCCGACTGTCACAACCATAGCCATCTTTGCACTGGCCACCCACTCCACAGTCATCCTGGCCATGACCATCCCACCACCGCTGTCCCCTGCTGCAACCATTCCCTGCCGCAGCCATCCTATGTATCACCACTATCCCCACCATGACCTCCCTTGACCCCGTCATTGTCGGCCTCGCCACTACCAGCCATGTCCTGGGCCCGCCAAAACTGTCTTGGCCATTGCAAAATGTTAATATTTGTAATTATAAATATTAATGATATGTAGCCTATTGTTACACTCAGAATACTAAAGAAATCACGGAATATCAAACAGTGGTGACTGTTTATTGTTCCATGAAAAATGAAAGGCCTGAAATCATCTTTATAAATATGGACTTACTTGCCTCAATCAAAAGATAGGATGTGAGAGAAAAAGAGAGAAATATAAAAGGAATATAAAGATAAGAAGAGAGATCAATATTATTCACTAGTTTAAACTTAAATAGAGTATTGAGATAGAAAATTCTTGTAATCTCAATTGTATAGGTTGGGTGAGTAATCTTCATGTACATCTCTATATGTTTCATGGTTGTAATCTTTAGTTGAAGTAGTGAATTGTTCATTGTTGTCTTGTGGTTTTTGATTCTCAATAGAAGGAGGGTTTCCCACGTTAAATCTCTGTTCTTTTGTTTTTTGTTTTATCTTGTTTCTTAGGCATTATTTTCTCATATCTTGTGTTCGTTATTATTGATCTCCAACTTTGGGAATTTTTCTCAACAATTGGCGTCGTCTGTGAGAATTTTGGGTCTTATTCAATCGGATCTTGATTTGAGTGGGAGTCATGGTGGACACTTCCAAGACGGGGAAGATTGAAAAATTTGATGGAACAAATTATCAATAGTGGAGAATACAAATTGAGGATCATTTATACGAGAAGCAACTATATCAACTGCTTGTAGGTACCAAGCCAAAAATGATGTCACCCGAGAAGTGAGCCTTGTTGGATAGGCGAGCCTTAGTTATCGTCTGATTGTGTTTAACACAGTCAATGACATTTAATGTCTTGAAAGAGACAATCGTCAAAGGGTTGATGGAGGCATTAGCTGGTGTTTATCAGAAATCGTCAGCCTCTAACAAGTTATTTAAGGATGCCCGAAGGTAAATCTATTGCTAATTATTTGAATGATGTCAATAAAATTTGGGCACAACTTGAATTTGTGGAGATGGCCTTTAATGAAGATATTAAATATTTAATGTTCATGTGTTCTTTGCTATAGAGTTTGGATACGGTAATTATATCTATAAGTAATGTATCAAAAGAACAGCTGAAAGTTGATAAAGTGTTAAGTGCACTCTTGAATCAGGAGATGATGAAGATGAACATGGTAGATAGCACATTGTCCATCTCTGTTAGGGGTGTAAACGAGCCGAGCCGAGCCGAGTAGTGGTGTGCTTGATTTTGACTCGATATAAAATGAGCTGAGCCAAACTTTAATGTAAACGAGCCGCGCTTTAATATAAACGAGCCGAGCCGAGCTTATCCAAAATTTATAGTGTTTGGGCTTGGTTCGAGCCGAGCTTGAGTTGAGTTTGAGACGAGCTCAAGCCTATCGAATGTTTATGTGCTCACTTATATAAGATCAAAATTTTTATAAACACTATATAAGTTCAATGTGACCTCAATAATATTTACGAGCAGAGCCGAACCGAATATTTTAGTTTGAACATATCGAATTTGAGTTTCGAGCCGAGCCGATCCGAACACTCCTTTGTTCAAGCTCTGTTCGTTGTTCAACGAGCTTATCTATTTCGAGCCGAGTATTTTTTCGAGCACAAAATTAATGAGCACAAGCACCAGCCAAGCCGAGCCGAACACAAAAAGCTCGTGAGCAGTCTTGGCTCGTTTACACCCCTAATCTCTAGTACAGCTTCGTTGGTGGACAAAGGAAAGGGAAAAGAAAGATGAGAAGTTCAAAGTAGAGGTCCTAAGAAACGAGGGCATTCTTAATTCAAAGGAAAATTGGGTAAGCTTACTTGTTGAATTTATGACAAGGAAGAACATGTAAAGAAGGATTCTCCCAAGCAAGTTAAGAATGTAGCTAATGTTGGTCATGGAAGGAAATTTTGTTTATCTGTTCATGATGATTACAAAATAGATACATAATATATTGATTTAGGTGCTTTATTTCATTGTACTTCTCATAAAGAATGGTTTTGTGATTTTTTCAAGAGTGAGTTTGGATATGTAGCAATTAGCAATGGTCAGAAGTGCAAAAGAAGGTAAGGGAATAATTCATTTGAAGATGCATGATGAAGGTAAACTTATTCTCAAGGAGGTTATGTATATACCTGAATTGAAGAAGAATCTTATATCTGTTAATAATCAATGGAAGATCAATAAGGTAGCATTGGTGGTGATCAAGGGGAAGGCGGTGGGTACACTTTATATATTGTTTACCAAGGTAGATCCATTTGTTTCTTTGGCTACAGAGAAGAATGATATCAACTTTATGGCATAGAAAGCTTGGTCACTTGAGCGAGAGTGGGATGAGGATCTTACATTCTAAGAAGGTTTTGACAGGTATAATTAATTCTAACTTTGGTTTTTGTGAAGACTTAGGTAAACAGAAACGGGTTAGATTCACAAAGGATGGGCAAGAGATGAAATCCAAAAGGTTGGAGTTGGTTCATACGGATGTTTGGGGGCCAGCCCATGGTAAATCTTTTGGATGTATTTTTTATTTTTTTACCTTCATTGATGATTTTAGTAGGAAGACATGGGTTTGCACTATTAAAACAAAATCAAAAGTCTTTAGCATTTTCCAAATATGGAAATCTGGAGTTTAGAATGAAACAGGTTTGAGATTGAAATGTCTTCTGTCAAATAATAGCAAAGAATATTGCAATAAGGAGTTTTATTCCTATTGTGAAAAGCAGGGAATTAGAAGGATCAAGACAGTGCCAAGGACACCACAATAGAATGGGATGACGGAGATAATGAACAGGACCATTCTAGAGTAAGCGAGAAGCATGAGAGTTCATGTTGGACTCCTTTTGCATCTTTGGCGTGCCACTGTAGATACAGCTGTCTATCTAATCAACTAATGTCCATCAAGTATCATAGATGGAAAAATACCAAAAGAGGTATGGACTGGTAAGAACATTGACTACTCTTTTCTCAAGGTCTTTGGTTGTATTATATATGCACATGTTGATAGAGAATCAAGAAAGAAGCTTGATTCAAAATCCCTCAAGTGTGTATTTCTTGGATATGAAGGTGATGAGTATGGTTACCGGATGTGAGATTTCAAGAACAACAAGGTGTTTTGAAGTTGATATGTTGTATTTAATGAAGAGTGCATGTACAAAGACATGAAAAAAGAAAAGAGTGAGGAGTCCAAAGAAAAATAGTATATGGAGCTTGATGAAACAGATGAAGAGATACAAAGTGCTAAAAATCAAGGATTTGTTCCAAATGATGTGGATCAATTATCTTCTAAAAAGATTGAAAAGAAGGTGAGTCACAGGTTAATCAGCCAAATGATGATAAATCAAATTCTAAATATTTTGATGCACAAGTTGAAATTGATAACTTAGTGCCACCATAAGATATAGTTGTTGCTCTTGAACCAAGGAGGAGCACAAGGGTCAGAAAGCCTACTCAGAAATTAAATTTAATTGTACAACATGTTTTGTATGTTGATACAAGAAAACTGGAGTCTTACGATGAAGCCATGAGTGACAAAGCTCAACTTAAGTGGGAGTTGGTAATGAAGGATGAGATGTCATTATTGGAGAAGAATCATACATGGGAGTTATTGAAGTTGCCACAACAAAGTAAGGTTCTACAAAATAAGTGGATCTATCGAGTCAAGTCTCAAACCGGTTGTGTACAAAGGTATAAGGTAAGACTTGTGGTAAAAGGTTTTAATCAAAGAGAATAAATTGATTTTCATGATATACTTGCACTTGTTGTAAAAATGACTTCTATTAGAATTATTTTGAGTATTTTGGCTGTAAAGGGGTTGTATTTAGGATAGCTTGATGTAAATACAGCTTTCTTTAATGGTGATTTGGAGGAGGAAATTTATACGAAATAGCCAAAAGGATTTGAAGTCAAAGGTAAACAAAATATTGTGTGCAAATTGAAGAGGATGCTATATAGACTCAAACAAGCATCAAGACAGTGGTATTTGAAAATTGAAAATTTATGATAGATAATGGATTTGCTACGAGTAATTCAGACCACTGTGTATATGTATAAAAGTTTAATGATGAAAATTACATTATTTTAACTTTGTATGTAGATGACATGCTTGTTGTAGGGAGTTGTTAGGAAGAAATCTTTAATCTCGAGATGAGATTAGCCAAAAGTTTTTCCATGAAGAACTTGGTTGAAGGAAAACAACTTCTTGGGATGTAAATTACCCAAAACAAGAAGAACAAGAAGTTGTGGTTATCTCAAGAAAGGCATGTGAAGAAAGTGCTTGAGAGATTCAACATGAATGAATCTAAACCAGTGACTACAACTTTGGGTAGTAAATTCCAATTGTCCAAAGAGCAAGGTGCTAAGAGGGATGAGGATAAAGCTTACATGAAAATGGTACCTTATGCTTCAGCTATTGGAAGTCTTATGTATGTTATGGTGAGTACAAGATCATATATTGCACATGCAGTGGGTAGTGAGCATATTCATGAAGAACCCACGAAAAGAACACTGGAAGGTAGTGAAATAGATTTTTAGGTACTTGAAAGGAACTTCTAATTTTTGTTTATGTTTTGGAGGTGATAATATTAATGTGCAAGGTTATGTGGACTCGGACCATACTGGAAATAGAGAGATTGGCAAGAGTAAATTAGGATACATCTTTACAGTTGGTGGAACCGTGGTGAGCTGTGTTTCCAAATTCAAAAAATAGTTGCTTTATCTTCAACTGAAGTTGAATATGTGGCTACTACAAGCTAGTCAGGAGTATATTTAGATTAAAACTTTAATGAATGGGGTAGGTTTTAATCTGGTTGATTACAGGTTGTTCAGTGATAGTCAAAGTGCAATTCATTTAGCCAAGAATTCAACATTTCATTCCAGGACCAAGCATATTTAGTTGAGGTATCATCTTATCAGATCTTTATTAGAAGGTAAATTGAAGTTGGAGAAGATTGATGGTAAAAAGAATCCAACGGACATGTTGACCAAACCAGTGGAGGGACAAAAGTTGAAATTTTGCTCAACTTTGGTGAACTTGCACTAACATGTTGGCGAAGGACTTATGCGATGAACAAATGGAGGAAGAATGATGACTGGTATGTTCCAATCGAACTCTAAGTGGGAGATTGTTAATATTTGTAATTATGAATATCAATGATATGCAGCTCATTTTCAAACTCGAAATACTAAAGAAATCATGGGATACCAACCAGTGGTGACTGTTTGTTGTTCTATGAAAGATGAAGGGCTTCAAAGCATCTCTATGAATATGGACTTATTTGCCTTGCTTCAAAGCATCTCTATGAATATGGACTTATTTGCCTCAATCAAAAAACAAGATGTGAGAGAAAAAGAGAAAAATAGAAAATGAATATAAAGATAAGAAGGGGGGGTCAATATTATTTACTAGTTTAATCTTGAGAGACATATCTTGTAATCCCAATTGTATAGGTTGAGTGAGTATTCTTCTTGCACATCTTTATGTATTTCATGGTTGTAATCTTTAGTTGAAATAGTGAATTATTTATTTTTGTCCAATAGTTTTTTACTTTCTATAGAAAGAGGGTTTTCCACATTAAATATGCGTTCTTTTGTTTTTTGTTTTATTTTATTTCTCAAACATTATTTTCTCATATTTTGTGTTCGTTGTTGTTGATCTCCAGTTTTGGAGATTTTTTTCAATACAAAATTCACGCTATCACCTCCAACTCACTGCCTAGCTAGAGCCTAGCTGGTAAGACTGGCACAAGATCTTTTTATTATTTATTTTAAATTTGCTACCAGTAGTGGTGGCTAAATGAAAATATTTTTAATTATTTTTTTATAAATTTGTCACAAAAGTTGCCATCAAAAGCAGTGGCAACTGTCCAAACCAAAATTAGGCCGTGGCATATCGGCCTTTTTTTACCAATGATGGCAAGTGGTTGACAGGTTTATCATTTTAACAACCGTTTCAAATTATATTGAATTAAGATAACAATAAATATTTTGTTTACCATTTAAAAATGTAAAAAAAGTGGTAAAATTAAGCAGCTTTCTTTTTAAAACGGTAATATACCAAGCCTCTATCGCTACCATTTTATCAATTTACCTCTTTATTAAAGTAGTTGCATATTTTTGTATTAAAATTTAGTGTTATTGATCTATATAAATAAAAAATATTATTAATATGTTAAGTTAAAATTGTATAATATTATATCATTTAATGATTAATTTAATGTAAATATATTGCACAAGTGGTACTAAAATTGTAATCTTGATCTGGGTTTTATACTGCAAAAAATTGATAAATTTAAATCAAAATTTATCAATTGCTAAATATGTACCCACGATCAAAATAGTAAAAAATAAATAACATCATACAATAAAAAAGTAATAAATAATATGATAATAATAAACAATTTAACAAATAATAAATAATAATTATAAACGACTACTACCATAGCAGTTCCGGGGCCAGCGACAAGAGCTGCACACGCGTCAAATATTGTTTATGACAAATTCCAACCAGAATAAGACTAACTTATTAAGCATATAATTTCCATTTATCCTTCTTCTCTGGAATTAAACACAAGACATAAATTGATATTTTTAGTTTTTTTTTTTTTACATTCACGTTCTTCATCAAGAAAAAAATATAAAATTATGAGCAATTCAAAAAGCTCAATTGTAGAAAAAGCAGGGGGAGAGAATCTCCTTAAATTCCTATGCTTCTTAAAAGAGTGGGATTGGAATTATGGAGTGAAAGGATAAGAATGAGTACCCAAGTCCAGTTCACAAATGAAATTATTGCTACTCCTACAATATTCCTTCCCAATTTACAACAAATGCCACTCCCTACCCTTTCTTCCCAACACTTTTCCGATGTTTACTGTGTTGCCCGCTGACGCTGCGACGCCTCTTCCCCTTCGCTCCCCACCGTCTCCGTCTCGTGCCGGCCGGCGGCGGCGTAGTCCATGACCTCGCTCCCGGCGCCGTCCATGTGGTCGGGCGGGGAGGCCTTGCCGAAGAAGACGATGGCGGCGAGGAAGAGCGCGGTGGAGAGGAGGAGCGGCCAGAAGTAGGTGAGGACGGAGACGAAGCTGGGGGCGCGTAGTACGCGCCAGAGGCCGCACAGAGGAAGGCGGCGGCGGCGATGATGTGGAGCTTGTACCGGGTCACGGCGGATAGGAAGGCGTTGCAGTCGGCGGGGGCGGCGACGGCGGCGGCGTCCATGGGGAAGGGAGAGATGGGATGTGAGAAGGGGCCAAAAGAAAGGGAATTTAAGAGGGGAGATGGGAGGCCGCCAAGGGCTGTTCTTCACCTGCAACGATTCCTGTTCTTCTTTCTCTTCCTTGTCTTGTCTGAAGCAGAGAATGATGCAAACAAAGTTTAAAAAAAGAAGATAGGAAATGGCAGAATCACGAAGAGTTGATTCCCGGCAAAAAATAATATTTTATCATAAATGAGATTATATTAATTAATAACTTTTTGTCATAATTCTAATATAATTTTCTTTTTAATTTTCTAGGCCTATAAATTTCTTTTCACTTGTTATTTTTTAAGCCTTCAAACTTGTCAATTAGATTAATAAGAATGGGAGATATGCTATCTAATTAACAAAGTTGTAGTATTTTTTTTAGAATAATAAATTCTATAAAAATTAATTTACACTTTAAAAATTGAGCTCACTAACTTGTTCAAATAAATTTATTGTCCAAATTCACAAGTGCCCCCTCTCATGACGCCTTATCTACATCTTTTACATAATTTCTTTAAATTTTAATTCAAATTTTATTTATTTATATTTTCCTTTATTATTTTGAAATAAAATTACTTTATGAGGAATAAATAGTTCATCCTCGCATTTATTATGCGTTCAATAGTTTGTTTGAGCAAAAAAGATATTATAATTATCATATCAAATCATCAACAAGCATGATTTTATTTGTTATTCCTTATATATATAGGGTGAGTGATTTTGATCTTGTAGAAGAAAAAATTTTCTGCCCCGAACTTTGATTAGGGCCGTCTGATTACAAAGACGGCCCATTTCCATTGTTCTAAAAAAGAATATCTCTCCACCAGTATATACTATCCTACCGTCACCCTGCCTCGGCTGGCCCCTCCCCGTCGCAGTCGCCCTCACCCCACCACAGTTGCCCACGCCCCACCATTGCCTCTTCGACCTATTCCCCCCTCCCCCGCCACGGATGCCCCTCCTCGCTGCTCCTCCTCGACGTAGTCGTCCCTGCCCACAACTGCGACATGGAAGGGGGTCAAGGAGGCCGGGCGAGTGAGCGGAGGAGCGGGGTAGAGGAAGGGCCGCAACAAGAAAGCGACTACGGCGGGGCTCGGTTGTCAATGGCAGGGTCGAGGGTGAGTGGGGAGGAGGGCATTAGCAGACCAGTCAATTTAAGATGCTTTGAGTTTGCAGCTTGATAGTTCCCCAGTGAATGCCCTATAAGAGTTAAAAGAAAAGATATATATGTTTTTCTTCAAAATAAGAGTTAATTCTCATTTGTCATTTATATTAATATAAATAATCTCAAAATACCAAAAAGGGTCTAAAAACGAATGAAAAAAGATTGAAAATGGTTGTAAATGGGTTGTCAAGTCAACTAGGTCAAGTTGAACTGAGTCAGCCAAGTCAGGCTGCTAGATTGGGTTGGATCAACTCTCCAAATAAATTTACCATCCAAATTCCCAAGTGCCCCCTCCCCTGACGCTTTATCTACATCTTTTACATAATTTTTTAAATTTCAATTCAAACTTTGTTTATTTATATTTTCCTTTATTATTTTGAAATAAAATTACTTTATGAGGAATAAATAGTTCATCCTCGCATTTATTATAAGTTCAATAGTTTGTTTGTGCAAACAAGTATTATAATTATCGTATCAAATAATCAACAACCATGATTCTATTTGTTATTTTTTTATATTTGATGTAAATGGCTATATAAAAAATATATAATATATTATACTTAATTATATTAATATCGGAGTTTTGACTTCAGTTTACTAACTTCTTGAGAATACTACTATCCTACTGGGCATATGCTGATGTCCTAAAAAAAGATATAATAGTTTTCGTTGCAAACATTTTATTAGAGCATGAAAATAAAAAAATGATAGTGATTTTATGGATGCATATAGCATGTTTTAGATAAATTTTATTTAACTAAATTATATATAATTTTATAAATAAATAACTATATATATATATATATATATATTCTGACTCATTTCAAAATAGATTTTAAGAGCTTATGCAGTAAACTTTCTTGTGCCAGGCTCAATTTGAGCCATATAAAGATGGCCTACATTAGGTCTCACTTAAAGAAAAATTTATGGTTAGATCAAACCGATTGCGGTGGTTTGAGGCAGTGGGCGATGGGGTCATTCAATCTAATATGGGTCATCCATGTAATTGAATGACCGAGTGTTGGGCACAAGAAAATTTTCCATAGCAGGTATTCGGGACTCTTCTCATTTAGTCGTACAAAATTTGCTAAATTACTTTGATATCACAAAGGTAAAACATTTACATTTGTTATGAGTAGTACACTTTAATGAAGTTGTATTTATCTATTTGAAATAGTTTTTGGACCTTGGATACCACAAAATTCTCTATACTCATTTTAATGATGGTAGGGGAAAAAAAGGGTGCTTATTGGTCAAATTTTCCTAAACCATTCTTACTTTTAAGCTAAACTTACGAATCAAATCTAATCATTTATTGTTTAACTTTCTACCTTAAATATCAAACAAGACTATTTACTATTAAGGCAATGCCAAACCCAACCATTTATGATAAATGGTCGGATTTAAATAGGTATTATTTAACTATCTAAACTATATTTTTGGAAAAAAATATTGGAATTGTATAATAATACTACATGCTCTAAAAAGCAAAGATAAGCAAAATAAATATTTTAAAAACATGAATGAGATATTGGATAATTGTATTGACAAATTTTTTTATATTTAAAATTATAATTTAAGAATCGAGTATAGAGTACCGAAATGAACGTGTAACACCCCGAATCCGGCTCGCTCGTGAACCGAACCGAACTGTTACGGGTCCCGGGTGGATCTATTCTCGGCGTCTCAAGATGGAAGATATTGATGAATGAATGTACTAAACCTTAACATGCTACTACGTGGATGACATACGAACCAATTCATGCTAAGACAACCACGATAAAAATCGATAAAAATTCCTAAAATAAAACAGACAGAATCTCCCCTAAAAGTACAATTCGGGGCCACCCTGTCAAATCAATATATATAATTTC
>JAVDBV010037271.1:0-23738 GCA_032619315.1 Piper longum
AGAATTAGTTTTCTCCAAAAGAGTTTTTCTTTATTCTGATTTATTTTTCTTCGTGATTAATGATGTCTTTCATATCACATATGAATTTCTTGTGTCTATTTGAATATTCTATGGAGTAAATTCTTTTCTAGGATTTTCAATGAAACTTAGTGCATGGATTAATAAAGGTTATTAATTTTTATTGATGTGATTGTGTTTTGGATCATCTATTTTATTCTATTCGTTAATGCTATCAATAGATTGGCCACCTATTGATTGATTTAGAGATTTAATCTTGTCTAGAAATAGAAAGATTAGATTTGTCATTGAATAAAATAGTCTTTGTTCATCTATTTTGGGTGATTTACATATGAGATAGAGATATACTCATTTGTCTTTGGTAACTGTTAAGGGCAGAACTTAATGTATCATTTTGCATAGACAATTTCATAGAGATATAGAAATTGGGTGCGATTGATAAGTTTATGGTGAATCTAAGAGATGTCATAAATAATTAATTCCCGTGGTTAATGATTCGAATATGCAATTCATAGGTAAAAATTATAACTTTAATCATATAGAGCACTAAGTAAAATTGAAAATCCTAGGTTTGTCGTCTTGAAGTCAAATTTATCATTTAAATATTGCATGTTACATTAATTTAGTCGTAATTTATAATTAAATCACTCTTTGAATTTGTTTTCATTTTAGTATAATTAATTAAATTAGTTTTGGTAATTCAGAATTTCTATTACTAATTCCTCGTGGGACGATACTTTCTTATCACTGTTATTACTTGATTCAACACGTGCACTTGCGTTATAAATTTCACATCAATATGTGTGGAAGCTTTGCATTGATATGCATGCCAATGTGATCCTAGGTTGATTCAGATTCTATTTTTATGCTAGGTTATACTGAGTGAGCTCGACGAATTAGGACGAGGAGATCGACTCATCTAGGTCCCTAAGACTTTTCTGCTTTATCCCTGATTGACTCCATGTGTAAGAGCCTAGTTTTAAATGTAGAATGGCATCGGAAATGTTTTATTGAATCCCTCCAATGTCAGGCCAGTTAATAATATATTTTATAAGTTAATAAAACTGCAAAGATGAGATACCTTATTAGTTTTTGAACTTAAAATCCATAAATATATTAAATAAGACCCTCCCTAAGCTTATTATATAAGTACACACAATTTTACGAATTTCACAATTAAGAAAGCGAGTGGTATGGAGATATGTAGATTACACTAATACTCCTTTACACCCTAAAATAATGCAATATATGTAGAGTAATGTGTAACTCAATATAATTATGAAATTTGTAGCACTTTGCTTCCGAGCCACCTAAGTACTGTGGTGAGCATTATATGAAGGATGTGAGGGTGTAAATTTGTTGTGTGAATATGATTATTGTTGTGTATGAGCGTGTTATGTATGTTTACTGCCTTGTAAAGTGTTCTAAGTTTTATGAATTTTTGTGGGTGTTAAGATAGTCATCTGCCAGTTGGTATTATCAATAATTATTTATGGATCAATAATCAATTTGTTTGATTACTAACAGATTTCCTATATATATGTAGGTATGTACGCACATTAATGGCCGGTGTATGTGAATAGATCGGGAGACTCATGGTGGTGGGAATGGTATTGTGTGTTACATGCTATATATGTGATCTATGTGTTTTGGGGGAAATTAGCTATGTATTTATGACTTACAACTTTTATCGGGAATGGTGAATTAATACTAAGTGTTGTAATTTGAATTGGGCCAGTACCCTAAGTCTGATTATGATGTTTATGGTTGTGATTAAGTGAGTGTATATGCTTTAGGGTTATTATTATTATTATTATTATTATTATTATTATTATTATTATTATTATTATTATTATTATTGTTATCATCGTGTAGGGTATTAACTTTGGAGAACTCTAACAATTGTCTTGCAGGGTGTGTCACCATGAAAGTCCAAGAACATGACGAGGTACGTGAAACTTATTTATTGTAGTTGCTTGTGTGTTGAAGCAATGTTGCTTGTGTGTTGAAGCAATGTGGATGGCATACAGTTCATACCTTGTGAAGATCTACGTGAAAATCGAGTTCTAGGGTATGATGCTCTGGCACTTGATTATGCAGTTTAAATTCCGCTTTCAGGTATGTAGAACAGGTAACCACGGCCCAATGTCTACATTAATGCAAATCATACGTATTAAGTAATAAGATACATAATCCAATCACTTTAACTAAGTATAAAAAATTGAGCATGTCACAATATCCAACCTCTTAACTACAGTAAAGGTGCGCCTCTTTTGTAGTTCAAAGCGATCATCTGCACATGTAAAGTCACCCTCTTAGTTGCATGGGAGGTGTTACGTCTCTAACGACTCAAAGTGCTAAAGCTATGAGCTTTAAGTTTAAGAGTCTTTTCATGGAGTATAAATCAGCATGCATGATATGAAATTTAATAAGGTTGTCTATCTTAAGTCTCCTTGAGGGTTGAGATTAGATTCAGTAAGAATTATATGATAATAATCCAATAAATAGCTTTTGAATTATAACATCGTATTTTGGTCCACCCTTGAACCAAAAAATGAGGTGTGATAGGAGAAGCCCTTAGCTGCAAAAAATTTGATCAAAAAGACCCCACCATAGTAATGCAGGAACAAGACACCGCCATCTTCCTGGCCTCTGTCCGCCTAGCCATGCCTTCCACTTGACTCTTGTCATTGCTGGATACAATCCCACACAAAGCCTTTGTGCAATTGGCTGCTGCCCTCGCCGAGAAGTGGCTCACCAAAACAGTAAAGATATAGAAAGTTGTGACCTTTAGAGCTTTTGTACAGTTTGACCAAACCATCTTTAGCCATGTCACCACCTCCACTGGATCACATTCATAGTCAAGAATAGAACTTAGCCAAGATTCCGTACAGGAAACCACGAGTCGCTGGAAAATTGCCCAAACAGTACCACTAGAGAAGTGCAGCAGAAGAAAGCAACCAATTTCTCATCCTTTATCTGCTGACCTAGGCCTTCACTACCTACACTACTGCCTCCACTCGGTCATCCTCATCGCTAGATGTAATCCCAGGCCAAGTATCGCCGAAGTCTACTGCCATTGTCGCTAGAAAACGGCGATAAAGCCCGACAAAAAACAGGTGTCGCCTAAACTTTTTGGTGTCATCACTGTCGTCCGATGCTGCCACTGACAGTTCGACCACCGTCCAACCACTTTCTAGTACGAAACCTAGAGATGTGGATGCTCTCCATATAGTGTTGTCATCATTGGAGGCCCCAAATGCGTCATTGCACTGCCCGTGTAAATGGGATTGTTGAACCTGTATATCTGATTGTGTTTGCTAAGGCCATATGTGGCCACAACTATGAAGAGTTATTGCGTGAACTGACTAGATCTGTATTTGTCTATGGTCTGACTGTGAAGCCAGACCACATCCATCGACCCACCAGTGACCCATATTTGGAAGGTGGCGTATTAGATGTCACTTGCACCTGGCACACCTAAAATTGTTTTGAGACTTACATACACCACCAGATTAAAAACTAATAGCCTTCCTGACCTTAAATTGATATAAAACTTACAACATCATTATTTTTAAACGCTTTGAAAACATTGATAAAGTCTTTTTGAAGATTTGAAGATAAGAAGAAGGCGAATTATGCATTGGATTCAAAGATCTCAAAAATAAATTAATTTTAAAGTGACAAAATTTTCATTATTTTAATGTAAATTATAAAAATTAAGAAAAAAACTAATGAATTCGTGATTATTTATATAAAACCCACGATTTCAGTTAGGGTTTTATATTCAGAACCGGTCGGTTCAACCGCTATTTCGAGTCGAGTATATTTTAGAATATGTGTATTGCACCGACACTGGTCATGTGTATAAGTTATGAAGTTTCATGCATACCTAAGTATATAACGATAATGTCATGAATACAACAGAAAAGAAAGAATTATCAAAATATATGAGAGTATACAGTACTTTTTTTTTTTTATTATGCAACTTGATCGTAAAAATAGTTTTAGGCCAAATACCGCGTCAAGACTCGTTACGGGTATTTTGGGTGAGTTGATAGTTATAGTGTATGTCATTTTGATATTGTGTGTTTTTTTTTATTTTATGGGATTTTCCCCAATTTTTCTATATTTTTTTAAAATTTGTTACGATTTAGTAATTATTTTGACTCGACTCAGAGTCAAGTCAAGTTTTATTTACAAATATGCCACCCAACTAGTTTTTCACCCCCGACACTTCCCCCCTTTTCCAAACCCTAGTCACCTTCCCCTCCTTTTGGTGGTCGTTGACGCCGTGCCGACGCCATCCTGCCGCCAATCGATGCCGCCCAGCCCCACCACAACGCCGTCGTGCCACCCAGGCCAACCACGGCCACCATGTGGTCATCGTGATGCTAGATCACCGTGCCTAGCGTGGAGCCCGCATTGTGGTCATGTTGCCAATCCCGCCGCCGGCGACCGTCGTCGTCACCGACCACACAGCGAGCTTCCCTGACCAAAGTGAAGCCCATCACCGCCCTAGCCGGCCGGATCTAGCCACCCACCACCGACCCACTATTTTAGCTATTTTTTGGCGAGCCGCTACCTCTGTGTTGAGCCGGTTTTAATGGTACCCTATACCACCACTATCCGGCCAGTAGACGCCGCCGACGATTATCGTCGGAAAATCGCCGAAAAGTTGCCGGGAAACCACTAAAACCTGCTAGAAAACCACCAGAACTAGCCGAAAAATAGGAATTGTTGGAATTAACTGGAATTCGCCTGATCTTCCGAGGAGCTCGTCCAGTTGAACCCGATCGAAGTTCGGATTTCGATGAACGCCGAATTCGAGCTTCAAGGCACGCGACAAAATTCTAGCCCTGACAACTCCGCGTTTGAGTTCCTCATACCCAGAGAACATGAAGGTTTACAGGTATTATTTAATACAACGCATATCATGACTTGTAGTTCAAAGGGTATTAAAAGCGACTGCGTGAGAATACTCGGCCTTCGTGCTCAAGGCCAGGAGAAATATGGAGGTAAGGAGAGGGCTTAGGATTCAAGACCAGAAAATGAAGTAAGAAAAGCCTAGAGATGCATCAGCAGTAACAGATCAAACAATTCGGGTTGCTACTGGGTTTGCAGCCCAATGGCTCCTCAGTAGGTACCCTTCAGAGAGTTTACGAGGAGTATATAATGTTTTTTTTCATACGAGAGTTTGCTCTCATAGCCAGCTTGTTATTAGTTATTTTTTGGGCCGGTAATACTCGTTATTGACAGTTTTCATACTATATGTAGGTGACGAGTATGAGATGGATGTGCCAACCTGAATGGAGGAGCAATGAGGCCTTTTGCACACATACACGTTGGGTGATTGAATGTTTAATATGTTATTTATGATTTTATTATATTAGAATTGATGTGAAGAAATGAAAAGCATGATGATGAGATTAAATGCTAAGACATGATGACATAAGGTGAAATGTGAAGAGAATGCACAGGTGGGTTGAGACCTAAGTTTTAGAATGAGTATACAGTAAATTAGATTTTGTATGAATAAAATTGTTGATATATATATATATATATGTTTATATGTATATTATTTTGACAGGGTGGCCCCTAATTGCATTTTTGGGGGAGACTCTAGGGGAGACTCTGACTGTTTTATACCAAAATTTGATTGATTTTGATCATAATTGTATTGGTGTGTAAATTAGTTTGTATGTCATCTATGTAGTATCCTGTTAGGGTTTTATACATTCATCCATTTATGACAAGTCTTATCTTCATCTTAAAACGTTGAGATTAGATCTACACGGGTTGGGTTCGGATTAGCCAACCTAACTGGGGCTTGACCTAACCAAGGCCTGTAACATGGCGGTTCGGTTCACGAGGGTAAACCGGATTTGAGGTGTTACAATTTACGTATAGTGGATTGACTTAAAGATTTAAGTTGAACTCTAAGGAATTATATAAAACTCTATATGTGTCGTGTCTTACCTCGCTCATAGCATTTTCTTATAGTAACTCGCACAGCTTTTTTGTGCACTAAGGGTGTCTCAGTTCTACCAAACCCTCAAATCAACTCGATGCAAAAGCACAACGGAGCAATTCTATGCCCAAGCAATTTTAACTTCACAAGTAAATATTTTTTAAAAATAGTAAGAAAAAATTACGATCAAAGAGTGACTTAACATACTATTCACAATTCAAGGATATATTATGTGAGATTCAAGATTACTTTTCTAGAATTAACTATTCAAAGTTTGGATTGAAAATTAACAAAATTCTAATTGAGCATTACAAATTTAATCATATTAAACATTTTTTTAATTAAGAAAAAAGGTTAGTTATGGTTGTCTTCAATCTACAACAAGCCATATATCAATGATTCAACACAGATGATAATTAAAGTAGATTTCAATGCCCAACCCAAGCCATGAATGGGTAATTGTAAGAAAGAACATTTAACACACATGACACAGTGTATTAAGTACTTTAATAGTAAATTTCCCAAATATCAATGATTAAAATCATATTACATTCAAAAAGAGAAAGAAAGAAAATGTTTTTAATTCATTCTAGTTCTAAAAAAAAGATGGAAGCCAAGATGAACACGACACGACGACACGAACACAATACGAATAGAGCATGACATGACATAGCACGACCACGAACACGACACGACACGACACAAACACGAATATGACACGACACTACACGACCGCGAACATGAACATGACACAACTACGACACGACCACAACAACAGGAACACGACACTACACGACCGCGAACATGAACATGACACAACCACGACATAGCCACGACCATGACCACGACACGACCACAACACGACCATAACCACGACTACTACCCCGACACAAACTTGACACGACCACAACATGACCATGACATGACCACGACACGACATGACCACGACCATGACTACGACATGATGCGAACATAAACACGACCATGATACGACAGACACAATACGACCACAACACCGTGAGCACGACATGACTATGCCACGACCACGCCACGATCAGGACCACGAACCCGACCACGAACACATAGCTGACCAAACACATACACGACACGAACACAACACTACCCGTGACCCGGCACCCGGAGAGGCAACGCACCGTCCGCATAAACTACAAACTGTCAAGCCCTTGCCGCCTCTCTTCATCCCTCCCCACCCAACGCCAAGGTCGCCTCGCCTCGCCTCGCCAACCTTCTCCAACCACATCGATCTACCTACCAAATTCTCCGATCCATCATCAAAGGTCATTACCGTCTCCGATTCGACCTTCCCTGTTCGCACTGTTATTGCAAGTTCCCTATTATTTTTTGTTGCGATCGGATTCGGCTATGGTTTGTTTTGATTTGTGCTTTTTTTCAGAGTTTTGTTTGATTGTGGTGTAGATCACGATGGTTTCAGATGCGAGCAAGAAGAAGGCGGCGCAGAAGAAAGCGGCGGCGGCCGCCAAGAGGGGCGGGAAGGCCGCGGCCGCGTCGTCGAAAAGTGCGGCCGCGGAGAATGGAGCCGATAAGTTGGCGAACGGTGTCGCTGGCTTGCAGATATCCGATCGGACCTGCACCGGCGTTCTCGCTTCGCACCCGCTATCTCGGGACATACATGTGAGCGTGTTGTTGTTGTTTGGGAATGGTGTGTAGTGGATGAGTTTTTTGTTTGCTCGATCATCAATTCTGACTGCCGCATCTAATTTGTTTGGGTTGAAGGGTTTGCATTTATATGCAAGTGTGCGTGTTTTTTTGTTATCTCCAATTTGGTTCATGCCTGGGAAATCTTTCACCGACTATGGATAGGAATCTGCTTAATTGATTTTATTATTCTCTATTTGTGTAGTAGAAGTATGGAACGCTATTGTTATTTTTATTCTTAGATTGGTGTGTTTTATGCAAATTTGTATTGGTTTTTCCATATGGCTTACTTACTTCTATTAAACGAGGAAGGGACTATACCTGTCTGGGGTATGTAGAGGGGTCTCAACGTTCAATTAATAATCCTATAAACGATGGGACCATTTTTTTCTATTTTATTACCATCATTTATTTCTTTTTTTTCATGTTTGGAGGTGGAATGCCAGAAAGATATAAAAAATAGTTGAAATGATAAATATTACCAAAATTAATAAAAAAAATAGTAGTTCAAAGCCCCTCTTAATAGCAAAAACAACCGGGTATTTATATTTCTGCTTTTCAGTTTTTTTTGGCTGCATTGATTCTGTGACATGTAACATAATTGACATGCCCGACTTTTTTTTGTTATCTAATATTTTGTATCTTTGGTTAATGCAGATCGAGTCTTTGTCTCTTACTTTCCATGGCTATGAGCTCATAGTTGACTCTGAGTTGGAGCTGAACTACGGCAGGTTTTTCATCTATTTACTTTTTTTTTTCTTTTGACGTTATTTTCGTGGTTGTTGATACAGTTTGTTCCTCCCTACTGTATCTGATAATATCGGTTTTAATTTTTCATCAGGCGTTATGGCTTACTTGGACTAAATGGTTGTGGAAAGTCTACGCTTCTCTCTGCCATTGGATGCAGAGAAATTCCGATTCCTGAGCACATGGACATTTATCACCTTACTAGGGAAATAGAAGCCTCTGACATGTCTTCACTTGAAGCTGTCATTAACTGTGACGAGGAGAGGCTTAAGTTAGAGAAGGAAGCTGAAATGCTAGCTGCGCAGGTGAGTTTTTTTTTATTTTTATTTTTTTACCATGTATGATGGTTTACTTCTTTTTTTTTTACCATACGATGGTTTACTAATTTTTTGGTAATGAAATTCTTTAGTGTTACATTTGTTTGTTGCTGAAGTATTATTGTTAAATTTGTTAAGCAGTTATGAAAGTCTCCCTTTATTTATTGTGTTAAATAATTTGTGTACATCTTCAGTTGCAGGACATTTAGTGAATAATTTATTATTGTATATTTTTGTGAGGCACATATGGTGCATCAACTTCTATTAATGGACTGTTTAGTAACTCTTACAAGGAAGCACAGTATTAATTTTCTATTGTGATTACCCGAATAACATATTGGTGCTATCACACCACTGAACTGGTTGAGTTGCCCCTGTATAGCTATGTTGATACTCTAGTAGCCTCCCATTATGTGTGCTCTTCAGTGCTCATCTCATGAAACTGAACTCGATTGCAAAGTCTTATGGTCACTTGGTGTTTGGTGTGGTAGTTTAGCAACATGGGATTTGGGTGAAACATTAGGTCGATTCCTAAGGAGTGGGAGTTGTTTGTGGTATGAGTGGGCAGTGTGTGAGTGTGGGGGTGATTGTTTTGTAAAGCAGTCTTAGCATTAAAGTTCTACTATATATTCACTCATGCAGCTGTACTGATCTTTTTGTCCATGCTAGGATGATGGTGGTGGAGAGACCCTTGACCGCATATATGAGAGGTTGGAAGCTTTGGATGCATCAACTGCTGAGAAGCGCGCTGCTGAAATTTTATATGGTCTTGGTTTCACTAAACAAATGCAAGCAAAGAAGACTCGGGATTTTTCTGGTGGATGGAGAATGCGAATTGCATTGGCCCGGGCCTTGTTCATGAACCCCACAATTTTGTTGCTTGATGAACCTACTAATCATTTAGGTATGTTTGTAATTGATGTGCCATCTTAATTGTTTGTGATGATTATTGCCCTGTGATGTAAGTTAATATCTTAAGGCCAATGAGCAGACAAATATGATTTTGTCTTTTATTACTTCTGCAACATGATAAAATTTAAGATCTAATCTAACGGTGCATATGCTATAGTAGTGTGATGGAATTGGATATGAGAGCATTCAGATGGTTTTTTTTTCATGTTCTCTAATTTTCTGCTTTGTGACAGACCTTGAGGCTTGTGTGTGGTTGGAAGAAACACTGAAGAATATGGACAGGATTCTTGTTGTGGTATCCCATTCCCAGGATTTTCTAAACGGGGTTTGTACAAACATCATACACATGCAGAATAAGAAATTGAAGTTCTATACAGGGAACTATGATCAATATGTACAAACTCGATCAGAACTGGAAGAAAATCAGATGAAACAGTACAAGTGGGAGCAGGAACAGATATCTTCGATGAAGGAATATATTGCTAGATTTGGTCATGGATCTGCCAAATTAGCCAGGCAAGCTCAAAGCAAAGAAAAAACTTTGGCAAAGATGGAGAGGGGTGGGCTCATTGAGAAGGTAGTTCGAGATAAAGTCTTGGTCTTTCGCTTCACTGATGTGGGTAAACTTCCACCACCTGTGCTCCAATTTGTCGAAGTCACTTTTGGTTATACTCCAGACAATCTTATTTACAGGAACCTTGACTTTGGGGTTGATTTGGATTCCCGAATTGCTTTAGTGGGGCCTAATGGAGCTGGGAAAAGCACGCTGCTCAAGTTAATGACTGGGGATTTGGTCCCTTTGGATGGAATGGTTAGAAGGCATAACCATTTGAGGATTGCTCAGTTTCACCAGCACCTAGCAGAGAAACTTGAGCTGGATATGTCAGCTCTTCAGTATATGATGAGGGAATACCCTGGGAATGAAGAAGAGAGGATGAGAGCTGCCATAGGTAAATTTGGATTGACCGGTAAAGCCCAAGTAATGCCAATGAAGAACTTGTCGGATGGGCAGAGGAGCCGTGTGATTTTCGCATGGTTGGCTTGGAGACAACCGCACATGTTGCTGCTGGATGAACCCACGAATCATCTGGATATCGAGACCATCGATTCACTGGCTGAAGCCTTGAATGAATGGGATGGGGGGTTGGTTCTTGTTAGTCACGATTTTAGGTTAATCAATCAGGTGGCCGAAGAGATATGGGTCTGTGAGAATCAAGCTGTTACACGGTGGGAGGGTGATATTATGGACTTCAAGGAACATTTGAAGAGCAAGTCCGGATTGTCGGATTGAGCTTGGATGAAGTCGTTGATCATTCCATATTCCTATTTATACAATGTTACTAATTATTTGCTGCACTAAAATGAGAGGAAAGACCACGCACTTGTTTATCCGGCTATATATCATCTTTGTGCGAATTTTATTTTTAAAAAATGTTGCTGTACGAGCGATCTTCTAGTGAATACGGGATGTATAACAACTGTTTCGTACGTGTTGCCACATCAAATTATACGTACTGAGTTGAACGTCTGTATGTTGTTGATGCGAGTGTACGAGGTATTTGGATTTTTATTCAAGCATATTTCACTGCGTATTTGCCGTTTGGCATGTTTATGCAATACATTATACAGTTTAACGTTAAGTTGGGTTAATAGTTTGTCGCATCAGGATAAATTTATATTGCCCATTTATTCTGATGCCATACACGCTCAAGTAAGATTATTATTTAATTTTACATAAAATTAAATAATAATATTTATATGCAACAATTGTAATCTAACAGTTTTTTTGTTAAAGTTAAATATATATATATATATATATTTATATTTAGTATTTTTATTTAAAAATAATAAATAATAATAGCTTTAAATTTAGTTTTATATGTTTTTATTATATATTATTAATGAATGCTATAAATCAATTTATCTCGCGAATCGTGATTACTTTGGCTAGGGTGATATGATTTGAAGTCATTATTGATTATACCTACGTATTGAGAAAACAGATTCACAACACTTAACGAACATCTAAAGCCAATTTCTAACATTTCTACAAACCTGATTATAACCTTTCTTGTTTCCAGTGTACGTAACGGTGTTAATGAAAATAAAGGACAGCTTCCTCCAAGGCTCTTCATCCTTTACATGTACACTATCTAATACGCCGCTTATCATTTTTTAGCGTTGAGGTAATAGATACAAGTGAAGTTCAAGAACATAGAAAAATGAAAAGTGAAACCAGGATAGCCACATCAAGTTTCAGTTTCTTCAGATGAACGATTCATCAACTCAATTAGATTACCAGCTTTTCTCTTGGCTCTGTCAGTCCCATTCTCCATTAAATCATTGAGTGCCTCCTCTGCTCCAATCTCCCTCGCAGCTGTTAAATGATGGGCCTCGCTCGAACACAAGG
Source organism: Piper longum (assembly GCA_032619315.1). Lineage (NCBI taxonomy): Eukaryota > Viridiplantae > Streptophyta > Magnoliopsida > Piperales > Piperaceae > Piper > Piper longum. The sequence goes on from JAVDBV010037271.1 coordinate 12,053, forward strand.
ACCAGAGAACAGCTACCGCGCTCTCTCTGTTGCGTGGCGAACCTGTTCTGACTACTTCTACCAATACGGGTACAGGATCTGCCTGACCAATCGATAGCTTTCCTTCAGGATGGCTGGCAAGGATAGCCAATATTGCAAGTGCCTCGTCAACCATCCCACCACTGGTATCAACCAAAAGCCTCATCAATGGAGCAACAATTCCAGCCCTTACAGCCCTTACCTTGTTACCTTGGTATATAGTAAGGTTAAACAAGGCGGTAGAAGCATCCTTCTTCCCCCGTGGGCTGCCTTGGCGAAGGAGGTCAATGAGAGGAGGAATGGCCCCTGCAGCTCCGATAGCCACCTTGTTTTCGTCGACTACAGACAAGCTAAAAAGGGTAGCAGCAGCATTCTCCCTAGCTTCTGTACATCCATGTTTTAGCACCTCCACTATGTCAGGAATAGCACCTGCATTGACTATAGTAGCCTTATTGCCCTCATTAATAGAAAGGTTAAGGAGAGCAGTAACTGCATGCTCTTGAGTACTAGAATCTGCTGCTGCCAGTAAGTCAACAAGTACAGGAATGGCTCCTGCTTCAGCAATACAAACTCTGTTATCCGCATTCCTCTTAGCAAGTAACCGAATTTCTCCAGCTGCAGCTCTCTGTTCATCATGGTTCCCGTTGACTAGTTTATCTTTTAGGGTCTCAACAGCTTTACGGTCGCATTCAGACGTGCAGCTTCCATATCTTCTATTTTTACTATTACCTTGCCTTTTCGGCATCTCAACACCATTACTCTCGCACCACTGAGCAATGAGGCTCTTCAAGACATAATTAGGGGTGAGTGCTGTATGAGCAAGAGTCTGATGCGTCTTGGGGCAAGTTTTATGCCCAGAATCAAGCCACTTCTGAAGGGAAGACCGCTCATATGTCTGCATACATAATGTGCAAATTCTTTTAGTGAGCCACACGAGACAATGCAATGGAAGCAGTTGGCATACAAGTTACAAGTATCTGGAAACGTGGAGTAGCTGCATTGCAAAGATGAGATTCTTCTCACACACAACAAGATTCTCTTTCAAATTTATACAGCAAATAAGTTCATTTTTATGTAATTTCTCGCACAAGGCCAGAGGAATCTCGAAGTATGTGGCAACTCTATTTTAAAATGCTCACACATAAATACTCTATTAAGTGAAGTTACCTAGTTGCCCACCAACCAGTTGAAACAGTAAACAGAGATTAATTTGGGTTTCACTCTGAATTTAAAAAGGAAAAATACGGTAGGGGTTCCGTGCTAATATACCACGATCCTACTGGTACAGATGTCATTTGCAATCAAAGTTCAAATGAGAAAGCTTACTTGGCCTGTAGACACAATCACTGGGTCTTTCATCAATTCAAGTGATATTGGGCATCGGAAGTCATCTGGAATAATGGGAGATCTATATTTGACAAATTTCTTCTCATTCTCGAGCGTGTCATTATCTGGGTTTTCTTGAACCACAGAGTCTTTGAGCTTCAGTAACAAGGTGGACATTTCCTCCAAGTACTCTCCAGAATCCCCACCATCAGATATAACCATTTCGTGCAAAGCTACAGACTCCTTCTTCACGTCATTCATAGTTTTAAGCTGCAATTTCTCTGAAAGTCTTCTAATAGTTGCTCTGTCTGTATCATTTCCTCTTTTAGCATTGGAAACATCCGCAATAAGTTGCATATCAGGCATCTCACGCTTGGCTTTCGCACGTTTGAACTGGGCATGCACAAGTGCAACCTACAGTTTTTCATATTCAAAGAATACGATGGTTAAAATTAACAAATGGTTTTGCAATATAATTTTGCCTAAAAGCTAAGGCATGCATATTACATAACGAGAGACAAAAACTCACATAACTTCCAGAAGAGAATAGTACCTTATGTACTCTCAGCTATTTTTCAAATTTCAGTGCCAATTGGCAATTATGTAACAAAAAGACACTCAATAAACATTTCGGCGTGTCGTCCTACTTGACGAGACAAGATTCTGCTACTTATGCGAGTGATTAAAAGAAGAAAACCAAGCAAAAAGTTCACCTTCAACTCCATAGAAACATGTCTAGAACCACTGGGCTTAGATTGTTTGACTAGAAAAATTAAAGTAGAGCAACAGAACACTTCCTTGAGCATTTTATTCAACATATTTATTGAATTAGACTTTTACATGCAAGTGATACCTGGGTTATCATTTTCTTAGGTCGACACATTCATACAACAAAATGCAGCGTATTGAAATTCAAAATTCAACAAACGGTAAAAAGGTGGCAGTATGTCCTGGTAGTGCGTAAAGCAATCAGAGAAGCCAAAATTTACCTGCTCCTTGACTTCATCTGATATATCAAGTTTATCATAGGATATCATGGCCAACGCTCTCTCAAGCTCTCCTGTCACTTCTACAAATTTTGCTGTGATTTCTTCCCATTTCAGCGCCTGAAACATGAACATAGATAAGAGTAATGATAAGTTTGTGACACATAGCAACATCAATGTTCAACGTATTAACATCAAGCCTAACTATTTGTTTATCAAGGATTTGGCAAAAGAGCATATGAAGCGTACAAAATCAATTGGCAATTGATAACTCAGAGAGTACGAATGTAAAAACAATAACATGATGAGGACCTGGTACATCATGTAGAAATTCCCTCAGATCAACACTCAAATAAGCAAAAGCATATTCATGGAAACAAGATGCTATTAGGAGAGATAGCCTATCTTAAAATGCATTTTCTGAGCTTTAATCAGTTCGACATTATCAACTTGAGCTGTAACGGGCTCATGTATAGACTCTATAGAACGTCACACTAAAGCTAAGTACTTGAGCTAAAAAGCTAAGTATGATGAAAACCCAAATCTTCAAATAACAAGCTAAGTCCCCACGCAAATAAGTGATTGTATGCGTGAGAGGAACAAGAAAGAATAACCACAATCTAATCAGTTCAACATCATAAACTTGAGTTCAAATCAGTTCCGCATCTTTCCATTTCAGTTGGCCGCAACTAATCCTCAAGGGAGCCCCTCCCATACCAACTTTAAAACGTCAGCAAAACGATTATAAGGTGTAAATGAAAATTTTCAAGTCCCAATTCAATACCGTCAAAAGTCCAAAGCAAAACAATTATAACAGTTGGGAATCACACCTGGAAGAGCCTGCTACCTTCATTAACATAGCGAAGCAGCGAAAGAGCAGCCTCCAAAGACAATTTCAAGCAAACATAAGAGCCCATGTCGGCCTCCCCAATCGCCGGCTCCCCATCGCCCAATTCCTCAAACAGCGGGCCGAGGAGCTTCACCCGCCTGGCCAGGTTGGCGTACTGCCCCTTGAGGGGACTCCGGCACTCGGGCAACCCCGCCACATGCCTCACCACCTCCACCAAAGACTCGAGCAGCTCCCTCCACCGGTCCTGATCCTCCATAGCCATCCAAAACAGCTCAAACAAAAGCACCCAACCGGCTCTTACACAACGGACGACAAAATAATCCGATCAATCAATCGATGGCAGTACTATTGGGAAGAAACCAAAAAAAAAAAAAGATTGAATCTTTGAGATGATAATGACTAAGAGGAAGCAGGCTAAAAGGTTGGGTAAGGGAAGGCTTGATGGGAAGGAGGCGTGGAAGGTGAGGTCAAAGAACCGGACTTGGGTTGTTACTTTGTCATAAAAATGGAGGTTGTCGGAAACGGGGGACCTTGTCAACGTTCTTCGTCCTTCTTTTCCTCCATACACGTACACGGAGACACACGACCAGTAGCTAGCTAGATATTATTCTGACACGGCGTGGTCGCATCGCCGGCAGCGTCGATGTTCTAACCTCATTATGTTAGAAGTACAATCTATTTATGTACACATTTTTAACCTCAGAAAACATTATCATGATGTGATGAACGAACATTATAAAAACATTATCGTTGACTTCTGTGACATGCCAATTTGGATCGCGTCTGTTTATTTATTTTATTGTTCCTGTTTAACTTTTCTGGGTTGATTAACTTTTCTTAGAAGTTGGTTGGAGAGTTCTCGCATGTCTTGCTTTTTTCTTGCCTAGGAGAATGGTGTGCGGCTCTGGTTTCGTTGTTATGTGGAAGTAGTTTTTTAGGTAGCTTTGTTTGTTATGAAATCATTTTTTTGGGTAATTTTTTGTTTGATCTTAAAATTCTTTTTTCCATGAAGACCTGTGGAATAAACTATGCGCCTCAGATGAAGAGATTGCGACATAGAATGCAGTTCGCTAATTTTAACACTATTTCAACACGTGTAACTTGTTCATTTATCTAAATTAAAAAAAAAAACTCGCTCATTTCTAATATTGTTGTTGTCTGTACTCTGTATCTATTAGAATCAGGGAAGACAGCGAAAAGTAATGCAATGAATGAATGATTTTTGCCTTCCAAATTAGCGCAAACTTGACTCTTTGTGCATGCATTGTTTGTTGTAGTAACACACAACTGCTAGCTAAACTGTACATAAATATATATTAATGGTAATAATATACAAGTGAATAGAGTTTGCTTCTCGTGTCAAACTACAAAACCTGATTTGCCCAATAGGCCGATACCGCTAATTGCGCACATTCCCGATTCATGCATACATTGATACATAGCCCCAAGCTCCAAATATATATAAGATGTGTTGAATGGTGATGTTCAATTGCCCAAGTATCACTACACATTTTTGCACTAAAAAATATAATTATCGTCTTAACAAAGAAACTATTTTCTAGAAAAAAAAGGAAACTATTTTAATGGTCATCGTCGTCACCATTTCTCTTATTTTAGAACAATAAGATATTAATAAAAAAAACACTATATACGATAAACACAATATTAATGATTAGTGCTTGTAATTGATACACACATTAGGGGTAAAGTAACTATTATCTTTTTTTACACAATTGTGAATGACATCTTCAACGATGAATACATGAGGATTTACATCATCCAAACAAGTTTACGTAGAAAAGCTGGCCAACATCAATACTCATGTTTCCGTATGTTTGGTAATTGATTAGATGGCAGTTTGAAATGATATAGTTTGGTTGATAGCCCGATCTTTCATGACATTCATCTGTTATTTGTCTCAATAATTGATACAAACCTCATTAGACGTGATTCATGCAACTCTGGGTGTTGGAGTTGGTATTAAGTTACATCAGTCGCTCATGTTCATGACCGTGACAGTCTACTCAAATTTTTTGGTTCACTTGCACGGGTCACACATATAAATTAAGAGCTTTCTCATTGTAAAAAATGAATGATGATGAATGAGATGGCAGTAAATCTTCACATACAAATGGTTTCACCAGAAATTTCATTTCACATCAATGCAATTTCTTGGGCCAACAGGCTCTCTCAAGCAACTAGATATAGCCATGACAGCCGCTTCAATAGATGAATCTTCTCCCTGTTAAGAAAAATATTTCAGACAAGCAAATTTACTCACTATTTAGTAACTTCACAGACTACATAAGCAAGACTCCAGACTAGAAATTGAAAGTCGAGCGCAAAATGATACAAAAACAACCTTCTCTTTCCAGTAGAACATGTTGCCATACTTCCCAGACAATCGGCTCCAAAAGCTTCTAGGTATGTCAAGATCAACCAATGCCCCCACGTTGAAATTCAAGATGTTACCTATAAAAAAGGTATTATTTCTCTCCTTAAGTTTCCTCAAGAAATTTATACATACAGAATTGACACTAGAAAAGATTATAAAGAAAAGTTTTATGTTAAGCATGCTTTGTATACCAAAAGTGGGATCTGCAACAAAAACGATGGTCCTATCGTCAACTTGCCAAAAATCTCGCACAGCTAAACCTGTACAGCATTCACAGTCTTAGTGATAATCATAAATAGCGCTAATAGGTTATTGTACTGCGCTTGGTGACATCATTAAATACTACCTGGTGTGTCAGGATAATTTTGGGCAAGAACTCTTAGTTTAAATCCAGTGTCCTTCTCGATATCAATTATCTCCTGGATTAGTTTCCTCTCCTAAAAAAATCACCAAACAATGATCGCAGCAGAGTCAATTTAAAAATGTCAACATACTAACGTTCAAGTAGCAAACATTCTGACGGCAACTCAAAGAAGCCACCCATGAAATGTTGGCAGTAAGTCAACTTCATGCAGAATTATCTTGATTCTTGGATAATTAAGTTTGTCAATCTCACTGTGATAATAACAAAACTTCTTCTTCCTTTCTTTCAACCTTATCATGGAAAGGATTGTAGGCATGGATCATACTAATCTAGGATCATATTATTACAAATGGTAAAGTTATGACCAGAGGCCCATGATTGGTAAAACCGGGCTTTTCCCACCAGATTAAATTGAAGATATTTGACCCGCGATCTCAACTAATAATAGGTACTTGCTGATAACAATTGATAAATATGTTTGATGCATTTCCATTAATCAGTCAAAAACTCCATAACTGCCAATGCTTTAAAGAGGAGACATAATGTTCCATTGATGTTATGCTGGAAAAAAATTGTTCCATTGGTGAGAGTAAAAAGAGCAAATACTCTTTGATCTAAAGGGTTAACTTTCAGCCGGTACAGAATCATTTTCACCAGCATTAGTAACAAATACCGTAAATTTGTGGTGAGCTTGGATTTTATCAAAGAAAAAGTCAGCATGTTCAGGGGAAAAAAATATTATTAACTAGAAATTTTCTAAATGAAAAATTAAAAGTCTTGCCTGGCTTGGGGACAGGAAACCAGCTACATCAATAAGTGGCGTAAAATCCTTAGGTAGCAGTTGTGGCTTGTTGACACCCACCTTTGCTTCAGCAATTCCAAGTCCTATCGAAATTCAAAACAATTAGGAGTCACAGAAAATGCACCTCTAACTAAGCAAGACAAGGTAGCTACAAAATAAAAATTAGAAGCACAACCGAAAAAAAAAAAACTGTTTGTTTCTCCTCACAAAACCTACAAGAAACATTATAATTTTGCGGTCATTCTTCCCACCATTTCATTTACGACTTTACATTAGTAGTATACAAGAATTTCGAAAACCACTGCAACATTATAGCACCAGTTTTTTTTAAAGGCACTAGCTCAACCACGACAATACAAACAAACAAATAGGAGGGCATAGCTCACGCAACCAAAACAAGCCCAGTAAAAGTAGATATACCACCAACTTAGCATCTGACGCAAACATTCCTCAACAATTACACACCAACAATAAAGAAAACTCCATCATAACAACTCATTCAAGCCACTTTCATACCGATGACTTCATTCACCAATCATATATATATATATATATATATATATATATATAAACAACAGACGGCAACACAGCGACATCCATACCAGATAAAGACAGTGCCACTGCCAGCGCGCCGGGGACTGCAAACTTCACGCATTGGCCCCAGACGCTGCTGACCCACTTGGGTAAACGACGTGAGGAGGAGGAAAGCGGCTCTAACCCGGCCAGGCAGCAGCAGGCCCATCTAGCATTACATCGAACGACCGCGGTAGAAGGTGAAGTACGCAAGATCGAGTCTTTGGAGCTGGTCTTGAAGGTGGACAGGTCGGAGTTGGAGTGGAGGAAGTGGCGGCGAGGCGGGTGGAGGAGATGAGGAGAACGAGCAACCGCCATTTGCCGCGCTCGCCCGAGATGGCGACGAAGCTCACGTGGATACATACCATCCAGAAAACGGGTATAATTATTATCGAGCCCATTTGGAGATCCCAGCCCACCGTATCTTAAACGTAAAAGCCCATCTACGGCCCAAATTGAATTATGGCTCTCCTACTTATCAGCCCACTAGACTATCGGATGTATACACATCGTGCAAGTACAAATACTAGCCACCTACTAGAGTGATTCCCCAGCTACATTCAAAATATATTGATCATGCACTAAAATGGCACAGAACGTTAAATTCTAAAAAGAATTAACTGAACTATTTATTGAAATTTAATAAAAAATACCCATTTTTAGAATACAATGGTTTTATAAAGATAGTCAAAATATGTACAAATAAGTATAAGATTTTAATTTGAATAATTTTTTTATATTTAAAGCATCTTTTAATATTTTCTACTTAAAATATACCCTAAAATTTTCTAATTATAATAACAATAATAATATTAAATTAATTAAGTATTAGTTTGTCTATAAAATTGTTGTGGGCCTAAACTTAATTAACCATAAAGTAAAAAATGTTGAAGCACAATATTGGGAACAAAAAAAAATCGACTACTTATAATTTCTAATGTAAGGGTTTGCATGGCTGACTAAAAAATAATGTAATCCATTTTGGCCAGCCGACGAAACGACGAAGCTTCCCTCTCACGTGAGAAAGAAAAAAGAGTGGGCATTCTTTTCTCGCAAAACAGATGGACCTTGTGCTGTAAATGGGTGACTGAATTAATGGATGCGTGTAACAGATATTTGATGTTGTTGCTGCCGGACTCCGACTTACATTTTATGAGAGGAGTCTTACTCGCTCAAATTTATTTCTTTACTCAAATCTTATGACGGCTGGGCACACAGACAAAATGTGGTTATAGAAAGGGAGTCAATTTAGCTCTAAGACCTAATTATTATTTAAATATGTATTGGTGATATAAATTATTTATTATCAAAATTTTAAAATTGTCATCAGGATATTTAATGGAGCGTAATTTCATTAGAATTGATTGAATCTTACAATTAATTTAGCTACTCTATATAAAGGTGCTAGTAATTTTAACCCCTACTGAATTGATTAGCTAACAGTTAATCTATGGTGATAATTAATTTTAACCCCCTACTGAATTTAGAAGCTAATCAATTAAGTAGGGATTAAAATTACTAGCACCTTTATATAGAGTAGCTAAATTAACTGTAAGTTTCAATCAATTCTAATGAAATTACGCTTCATTAACTATCCGGATGACAATTTTAAAATTTTGATAATAAATAATTTATATCACCAATACATATTTAAATAATAATTAGGTCTTAGAGCTAAATTGACTCCCTTTCTATAACCACCTTTTGTCTGTGTGCCCAGCCGTCATAAGATTTGAGTAACGAAATAAATTTGAGCAAGTAACACTCCTCTAATAAAATGTAAGTTGGAGTCGGCCAGCAACAACAGCAAACATCTGCTACACACAGAGAAAAGAATGCCACCCATTCACAGCACAGAGAAAAGAATGCCACTCTTTTTCTTTCTCACGTGAGAGGGAAGCTTCGTCGTTTCGTCGGCCGGCCAAAATGGACTTTGCCCGTGAGTCCAACCAGGCGGGCCACGCCGGCCGGCGCTTGGCCCATTTGTCCACCACAACCATTAAACGATGCCCATAGTCCATGCATGGGTATGCTCATATATATTTATGTTGTACATACATACATACCATCGTCTTCTCCAACAACAACTCGTCTACTCCTACCATCAACCATGACTCCGTTTCACTTCCTCCTCACCTCATCTATTTAATACCCAAAATCACTCCTCACCTCTTTCACTTCCCAATCCCTCACATTCCTCGCTTTCCCTCCTGCTGTTTTTTCTTCCCTTACACCAATGGGCGAGGTCAGTCCTCCATCTTCTTCCCTTCTTGATGTTCTTTGTTCTTGGTGTGTTTTGGGTGTGGAGTGTTTGACGTGCTGCTCTGTTTCTTGTCTGCACAGAAAGGAGGAGAGAAGAAGGGCAGTGATGATAAGAAGAAGGACGGAGAGGGCGGCGGTGGCGCCATCACGGTCGTCCTCAAGGTCGACATGCACTGTGAAGGCTGCGCTCAGAAGGTCCGCCGTGCCGTCAAGCATTTTGATGGTGAGATTCTTAGAAATTGTCGCCGGTTTATTATTATTTTTTAATTGTTAGATTGAATCTTCGGAAATCAACACATCCCTTCAAATTCGGTTTTTTTCCCGCCGCTTTTTGCCGGGATTCTCCATTGGCGAAGCCCCTGTTCGCCAAATTGGCGTCCTATCCAGGAATCTGTCGCTTGGTTGTTTGCGTCGCTTGGAAAGTAACCAACTTTCTGGATTTTCCGAAAGAGGTTAAGCTGAAAAAAGATTTGCTTTTTGTTAAAATACGATCTCTCGCAAACCCAAAATTTCGCCCCCCTTTATTGAAGAACGAGGAACGAAAACAAAGGCGTCACAGTTTTGGCCGAAGCTGGTCTTATCTTCTTCCATCTTAATTAAAATGTTTCGGCGTTGCCCAACATGGAACTCTTAGCCTCGAGCGGGTCATGTGTTTGTTAGTTCGTGGCACGCTCCTTCCTCTCACGTTATGTATAAAAATTAAAAGATAGATTTCGAATATTAAATAAAAGGAGGTAGGATTTTGGATCGACTTCCTTCGCTTTGATTTCTGTAAGCTTGAGCTTCTTCTTTTTTATAATGATGATGGACTTGAGGTGAAGCAGGCTCTTTTGCGTGCTTTGCAGGGGTGCAGGACGTGAAGGGGGACAGCAGCACGAACAAGCTGACAGTGGTGGGCAAGGTAGACCCGGAGAAGTTGAGGGAGAGGGTGGAGAGCAAGACCAAGAAGAAGGTGGAGATCATCTCCCCGCAGCCCAAGCCCAAGGACAAGGACAAGGACGGCGGCAAGAAGAAGGACGAACCCAAGAAGGATGAAGAGAAGAAACCCAAAGAGGTGCCCTCAATTTCTTCAACTGTTTAATTCTTTGTTTTGCCGCTCATCTCATCGGACATTAGAATTGGTGTGTATATGTATAGATTGTTAAACATGTTGAGCTATTGTTGTCAGCAGCCGGTGGAGACGACTCTGGTGCTCAAGACACGGCTGCACTGCGAGGGTTGCATTCAGAAAATCAGAAGGATCGTCTCCAAAGTGAAAGGTAAATTATCTACATTATTTTTTCCATTGATTTGGTGAAAGATAATCAGTATTAACACAAGGGAAAATTGAAAAGTAAAAATTTGGTAATATATATATATATATATAATATTATTTTATTTGAACTCGTATTTGGTTCTAGCAATCATCTGACCGGAGTTGCAAATCAATCATTTTGAGAACAGGAGTGAAAAATGTGACAATTGATCCACAGAAGGATTTGATCACGGTGAAGGGCACCATGGACGCGAAGGAGCTGCCGAACTATCTCAAGGAGAAGCTCAAGCGGAGTGTGGAGGTGGTCCCTCCCGCGGGCGGCAAGAAAGACGAGAAGAAGGATGAGAAGGATGGGAAGAAGGATGAGAAGAAGGACGAGAAGAAGGACAAGGACGGCGGTGGCGACAAGGGGAAGGAAAAGGGTGGCGACGGCGCCAAGCCGGAGGTGAGCAAGATGGAGTACATGGGGTACCCCTACTACCCGTCGATGCCGGGGATGATGGGATACGGCGGAGGCGTCGGCAGTGTCGGCGGCGGCTTCGTCTACCCCGGCGGCAGCGGCGGCATCGTCGTGCCCGGCGTCGGTGGTCAAGGGGGGAACGTTATGAGCTACGTGCATGCGCCTCAAATGTTTAGCGATGAGAACCCCAATGCTTGTTCTGTAATGTGAAGGGAACGTTTGGCACGTATGAGAGATTTTTGTTTAATTACATGAAAGAAGAGCAGTGAAATAAGTAAAGTGTACATATTCCACGATAACTTAGATGATGATGATCATATAGTATAGAGAGGGATTATATATTATATGTATCATTAATTGACAAGCAAGGGGGAAGGGGGGGGGGGGGGGGGGGG
>JAVDBV010037372.1:466-29975 GCA_032619315.1 Piper longum
CGACCTAACCGGGGCTTGTAACATGCCGGTTTGGTTCACGAGGGTGAACCGGATTTGGGGTGTTACACATATATTCTGATAACTCATTCTCTGCCCATTCATGACGTTATCATCACATACTCGGGTACACATGACCCCTCATACCTCATACACGTGACCGGCATCGGCTCAGTATATGTGTTCTGAAATACACTCAACTCGAACCGACGGCTGAACCGATCGGCTAACGACTATAAAACCATGACTCGAATCACGGGTTTTACAGATTAACTTAGCAAAGATAGGTTTGGTAAATCTAAGTATTGTACTTCAGCAAATAGTAGTCGCAACTTGTTAAATCTTACCTTTGCAATCATTGCTTGACATGGTTAAAAAAAATCCAGTGTAAATGTTAGAAGAGATACATACATGACATTTGAAGAATAATACACTCTTTGTTTACCTTACTAAATTTTGGATTTGGATTAGTAACTTAAACTATCAACTTTATGTTGATACTAAGTAATCTTTTTGGTTTTTATAATAATTTGAAGTAGCATAATTTCTTTGGAAAGTAAGAAACATGAGTGTTTTGCTCAATCCTTATGGAAGTTGGTTTATTGTAGTCTTTTTTGCTACTGGAGAGGTTATTTATCTCAACATATTGATAAAATTTATAAGTGGCTTTTCGTATGCTGAGATAAATTATTAGTTATTGATATAAGCAAATTTCACTGTTCACTTTAAGGTCAAACACATAAGGAAACACCCTTCTATCTAAGATATATTAAGGATGCATTAATAAGATGTCAACTAATTATTATTAAGCAGATTCACTTAATAAAATATTTGGCTATTGTTGCTTAGAATAATATGATTTATCCTTGTGCAACACCCTATTCGGTTCACACGTGCACCAATCCGGAAATATTATGGCGATCGAACCGTTCGCTAATCTACTTGATTCGGTTAAGCCGACCCGGATCTATCCTTGGCGTCTTAAGATGGTAATTTAACATGCAAAGCATAGATGATATGTTTTGGTTCTAACGTTGTCCTACATGTATGCTATAATATGTAAATAAGTATACAAACAAACCAAACAAACGAGAAGTTTAAAAGAATGTATATTTTTAAAACAAAACAGACAAATTCTCCCCCAAAAGTGCAATAAGGGCCACCCTATCAATAACAAACGTATATATATTTATACAATAAAAATCCACAAATGCAGCCCAAACACAGTATTCACAAATGTAGTCCAAACACAGTGATATGGAACCTCCATGAATAAGCTTGAGAACCCCTTTTTATAATGGAACCCCCAACACATTAACATGAAAACCCCATAAACAATCCAGCAACAACCCCTAAGAAAAGGCTAGAACTCAGATTTCTTAAAAAGATGACCAAGAATCAGAATTGAGAAAACTTGTTCCTAAATCCCAATTTCGAAACACTCCACAAGAAAGATGATCAATCCACTTGAATGTTTCTTAAGCATGTATTCTACTCAAGAACACAAAGACAAAAGCAAAGGCTTTTAGGTTTCTTCTCACTTTCCAGGTCGTCCCCAACACAAGGTTAAGGCATCTATTTATAGCCTTAACAATGGAAACCCTAAACTAAATAACTAATGGGCTTATAATAGGCAAATTCGTCCAGCCCATTATAAAAAGGGGTTCTCAAGCTTATTCATGGAGGTTCCATATCACACAGTATTTTCTTCACATTCTAGTTATTCTCACTCTCCTCACCATACAAGCTGAGCCTAAACTCCGTAGATCACACTGTTCATTTCCCACTTTCTATTTACATTCACATGCATAATATTTACAACAATTTACATCGTATCATTTAATTTTTTATCATCGACATAGTTCAGCATATGTCATGCTCACTAATTACACTCGACAGGTATATGTGTGCGCGATTTCAGTGCTGCTTTTCCGCTGTATCGATAGTGTTCATTCCTCACGGTCCTCACCTACATATATAATAAAAAGGCGTTAGTAACAAGTGTTATCAGTCTAGAAATAACTAATAACAAACTAACACAAAAGAGCTGATCCTCATGTAGAATAAAAACTTCATTACTCTTTCTCATAAAGCTCTCATAAGGAAATAATAGGAGTCTTCAACCTCACACGACAGCGTCCCCTTTCCATCTCATTCTCATTCATTGGCCACTTTAACTATCCCTTGTGCGGGAAAATCATTCTCTTTCCTTTCAACCCTCTACATCCTACGTATTACTCCTGACCCTGAGTAAAGGGGCGGAGTACTCTCAAGCATGCGCCTTCAGTACCCTTTTAAACTACAAGTCTAGACATACGCTGCATAGAAGTACCCCTAAACTTTCACACTTCTCCAGGTTTGAAACTCGAAGGTAGAGTTATTAGGATCCCTCGGGAATGGAACATACGCTCACTAATTCCAGATCCCGCTTTGATAAACACACACCCTATCACAAGATGCGGCCATCAATTTTCCCTTGTATCACATCTAACTAAAAATGCGAAAAAATATATGTATATAGGCATGGGTATGGATTTCAATATATAGACTTGAAGGCATCGTGAGCTAGATATAGTTTCAAAAACAAACGCGAGGGATATCATCTAATCACCAGAAATACAATCGACTTAATGATGCGTGTGGAGTGGGATACGATAAAATCTACCACTCGACGCGTCCCCTTACCTACTAAAACAAAACATGTCAGAATGAGACAATAAACCAAGAGCGAGTCCTAAACGGACTTGGTAGAAGCTTCAATCGTGGATGCGCACTTACGGAGCAAGCTCCTACTTAGTACCTACACATAAAATTTAAAAGCTAACGCCCATTAACTAAAAGATGCGTTAAACTCATCACAAACATCATACTCACAATACACTCATCATCCATCAACAGTCAAACAATCGTCAATGTAAAAATATTTCTAACTCATCATGTTCATACCGATTTTATTTTGTTTTTCTAAGTTATGTTGTAGTCAATTAGCATACTCAAATTTAATTTACCTAATTAGATCATTAGCATTGATTAAACACAACTCAAATCATACAAATACCACTTCATCCACAATTAGGCATTCATCACGTCAAACAATTAATCGTACCATGTCATGCTAACAATCATTAATTTTAAATAACTAAATCAGAGCAAATTATACCTCGCGTTGTTTGCAATCGGTGATAGCTAGGGTTTTGTCGTGCGGCCCAAGACTCAAATTTGGCACCCGATGGTGTCCAAAGTACAATCAGGTTCGACTGGATGAATTCGGCGGAAGATCTGGCCAATTTAGCGATCCGATTTTTTGACAGTTTCTGTAGGTTTTCCAGCAATTTCTAGCAGTTTTCTTACAACTTTGCAGCATGACAATTGGGGCTATGGGTGGGCACCGGCTCGGCGAGTTTGACCCAATGGTCGTGGCTGTGAGCACAGCAGCGGCAACAATGACCGCCTACGGCGGCGACAAGTTCACCGGGGTGGGTCGGCTTTGCCGATAGGGCCTTAGTGGCGGTAGTAGGTATAGGAAAATTGCTTAGAGGTCGAATGGGGAGGCGGCGGTGGCATGGCGGCGATGGAGCGGCTCGGACGGCACGGTTGTGTGGCGATTTGGTGTTGTGGAGACTTGGTGGTGGCCAGGGTGTTCGGGGTGGCACAATAACGGCACAGCTGGGCTCAGCAGTGTTGATCAGCGGTGGTGCAGTGGCAAGAGGGATAAGGTGCTAGAGGGGAGAGAAATGGGTCGGTGGCCATTTCGTGAATAAAACTTGACTTGACTCTGATTCGAGTAAAAAATAATAACTAACTCATAATAAATCCTAAAAAATCCAAAAAAAGGAAAATTTTTATAAAATATAATAAATACCATAACATCAAAATAACATATTCTATAACTAATTACCCGTTCAAACTGCTCTTTAACGTGTCCTAATGCATTATTCGACCTAAGAATAATTCTACGATAAAATATATAAAAAAATATTACATATTATCATATACTCCGATAACACATTTCTTATCATCTTTCTGATGTTATTATTATATATTCAGGTACAATTAACCCTCGTCGTTAATAACTTATGGCTGATCTCGACTTACCACGCGGTTCATAAAACTAACTCGACTCGAACGATGGTTGAACCAACAGGCTAACTAATGTAAAACTCTAGCTAGTGTCAAAGGTTTTACACCTTGTGATTTAATTTTGAACAAATATGAAATTCTACTGTTTGATGCATGAACATTGTTCTTTAATGATTGTTTGATGCATGTGCATTGTTATTAGCAGTTTGATGTATGTGCATTATTTATTTCTGGTTTGATGCGTGTGATTTGTTGTGTTGTTTCCAGTTGTGGATGCATCATTAAATCTAAGTGTAGGATTGAATGCATGTTTGTGAGATCACTTATAGGCTTGAGATCAAGCTTCCCTAATAGGTATGTACATGTGTATGCATACGTGGTGGTCTAATTAGTGAGCGAGGACTCGGTCTCTAGTTGTTCAAGCCTATGGACTGCTTAGGGACAGTTTCTTAGTGGCTTATACTTCAACTAGTAAAGAACTTACTTTACCCTTAGTTCCTAGGTATATCATGAATGTGTGTGAGAGAGAGCACACATATACAAAGATGAAAGTTTTACTCAAAATCATAGTCATTTGATAAATGTTTTGAAACCAAGTCAGAGATTGGTGGAATTATGGTTCCAAAATCATCTATTATTTAATGGTTATGTATTTAAAGTTTAGAAAATATAATAATATATATCTAATATGGGAAGTTGTTGCCAACTATCATGTAGAGGTAAGAATTTCTGATAACTGTTAACTTTATATCTTCCCATATGATAAATGAAATGAAGTAAAGAGATACCTGATATTAATCTAGGCAACTCTTACTTTTATGTATTTTTGAATGCGAAGTTAGGATGAAAGGGTGATGGTAAATGATGTCTTTATATACCCCATGATTTTACAAGTGAGATACACTAATTGATCCAGCCTTGATGAAGGTAGCAAGTCAATCGCTTATATAAAACTAATTTTGCTTTTGGTATTACACTTACAAGTTTTTACACATCCGAAAGAACAATAAAATATAAATACAAGAAGCATGTTAGGTACGTGATTTATATAATTTAATTATTATACATGTCTATGATTCTTTTCCACCAAGGGTTCAGTCGAAGCCTCCAAATTTGATTGTGTATCAAAACCGGGGAAAAAGGGGAGTGAATATTTTTTTAAAAACAAGGGGTGTAAGTGACCATTGTTTAAAAATAAGGGGTGCAAGTGATAATTTTTCAAAAGAAGGGGGTGTAATTAATCATTTCCACTAATATAAGGGTGTAATTGATTTTTACACTAAATAATGCAAGGATCCCAATTGTCTATTTTTCAATATATGGTAACAAATGACCAATGGATCACCCTCACATTTGTCGAAACTATTACGCTCATGTCCAAATTTTTGAGCTTTGTACTATATAATGAATTTCTTTTTTATATTACCATACGGTAGGAATATCTATTATAATTACCCAACAATATTATTATAATGATGAAATTGCCTTCTCATTTAATGAACTTTTTAAAAAAGTTTATAATCAAAGCTAGAGGCAAGGCAAATTAGGGCGGTTGCTAATGGCCCGATTTGGCCGCGATGGTCAAATTTTTTATCCATTACCTTTTTTATTTTTTATTTTTAATAAAGTGCCACCCCAAAGCCTGCCCATGGGTGCGATTTTGGCTATCCCAAGACAATGACCACCCTTTTGAAAAATACTTATTTTAAAATTTTTTATAGTTTTATTAAATTGAGTTTATTTTAATTTTTTATACAAAGTTATTTTAGACAATTTATATTTTTTTCCATTTTCTAGTAATTTGGCTTGATTTTCCCACCACTTGAGTAATATAAATATTTATTCTCCCTTTTCTGGTAAGAAGCTTCAATTTTTTTGATAATATGTTAAACTTTATAAAAAGAATATCTTTTTCAATAGAAAGTTTTTGCCCTAAGCTTGTTATTAGAAAAGGGAAAATTTTTTTTGATACTATCCAATAGTGGGAGAATTATGTATAATTAACGGAAAGGAAATTTTTTAAAAAAAATGATAAAAATACCCTTGATTTTTTTTAAAAAAATTATTTTATTTTTAAAAAATAACCTAGTCATCAGTTTGGCATGAGTTTGGCATGAGATGGCTAGATTTGGCCACAAGTAGCCAGATTTGACCGGCCTCTAAAGTTTTTTTTTTTAAAAAAAATTCAAATACTTGCCACAAGTAGTGGCGGGGACGAGCAGCCACTTTTAACTTGGATGGCTAAATCCAGTTGCCTTTGGCCTTAGGCAATCTTTAAATTATTATTATTATTATTATTAATTTTGATTAAATTTATTTTAATTTATAAAATGAGGATATTTTAGATAACTTTTTCTCTTTTTATGACAATTCGGTATCATTTTTCTGCTGTTTAGTAATATAAAAAAATTTCCTTTTTTTTGGCAAAAAAAAACTCTTTTTTCGCTTAAAGAAAAGTCGAATTTTACTAGCTTTGCTGTCCCTTGAGTCGTTCAAGACGAAGAGGCATCGAGAATTTCCGTTGTTTCTATCTTCCTCTGCATCCCCACATGTGCAAACTTTTCTTTGTTTCTTCGTTAAATGGGTTTTTATTTTCATGTAATATTATATGATTCAGCCCTTTGAACTGTTGGCCTGATTTGTCATATGATCCTTTTGTCTAGGCTGTGAATCTGAATAACCATTTTCTTCCATGTTTGCATGGCTAGTGTCTTTACATATTTTTCTTGTTGTGTAATGTTTATTTTAAAAAAAAAAAACTTTTTAAAGATGCATTGAAGATGCTCATTACTATAAAGGTATCGTTGATTAGTAACATGTAAACAAGCAACACCTGATACTATATGTTTATGACGTTGTATTCATAATGTTATGAGTTTGGTGTGGAATGTGCACTTCTGATGAGTTGATGTTACTTTCATTGGCACTAGAAGCCATTTAGCCGGTTATTATTGCTATTATTTCTCACTAGCCAAGCACCCACACATAGTGCGGTATACACCAAATCCGATAATAAAATGTGTCAATTCTTTTTTTCTAAGTACGAGTGTTTAAATTATTGAACCATTTCATTGAAATATTATGAAATATCAAAATTTCATTCAACTATTTTAGAAATTATTGTATCCGGTTGTTGATAGGTTTTTCTTTCAAGGTTTTCTGTAGGATTTTATCTTAAAAAATTATGTGGAACCTTATGTCAATTTGCATTTCTGTTTCTGATGCATCTATTTCTGTGTTCGACGTTGCATAATGTGAATTTGCATTTGCAGGATACTTATGGAGGCAGGCAGAGGGAAGGCTTACAAGAAAAAGAGGAATGGGAAGTTTAAATGATTTGCCTAATGCTGTACTTGTTAAGATACTATCTCTCTTGCCTACTAAAAATGCAATACAGACCAGCATATTATCGAGTAGATGGAGATTTTTGTGGATGTATCTGTATAATTTGGGGTTTGGCCGTTATTCTAGTAGTGGTAAAGTTAACATTGACAGGGTTTTGGTCCTTGATAAGAGTGCAAAAGGCAATAATTTGTCGATTGCTGCAGACTGCGGTTGACTGTCACATTGCGAAACTTGAGTTGGACTTGCAATTTGGGGAGAAACCTAATGTGCCCTACATGTTACCTCCATGCCTTTTTATTCTCGTTCATTTGAAATTGCAATATTGCAATTTTGATTTGCCTCTTTCCACTCCCTTAGTCTATCATTTGTAATAACCTGGTCTAAAGAACAACATAATGGGCGAAGTTATTTCTTAAAAAGTGGTTAACGAAGTTTTAAAGAGATGACTTGGCCCATTACATCGTATTTTAAGTCACGTCATTACAAGTTATATTAGAGCCTCCTTGTTCTGTCCTAGATGATGGATTAAACTAATGATGTTAGTTAGGTTGCCGGTCACGAGCCAACGAAGGTCGTGAGTTGGGGCTAAGGCTGCTAATTGAGCGATCAAACTCATGAACATTTGATATTCGACTCGACTTGCAACTCAGCATTTAAATACTCAAGTTTTAACTCGACTTGAATTCGAATCTTACGAGTCGAGTTTGAGTAAGATAGTATTTGACTCAACTTGATTCGGTTATAACTCGAACTCGACTAGAAATCAACTCGTAGCTCGATTTGATAATATAATATAATAATATATATAATATCACTTACTTACTCAAAACACATTTAAAATCGTAGGTAAATCTTATTATTGACTATTAATATAAATTCTAAAAAATAATTTTTATAATAAAAGAATAAAAACCAATTTTAATTGACATGAGTCTATTACCTGGAGAAAATCTTTGCCACAACAATTTAACTGTTTATCATGGATTAATTAACTAAAATCGTAACGTTAACAAATTATGTATATTTCAATTAGATATTTATTCTTATTAATTTATCAATAAAATAAATAATTAAAAAGCGCTTAATTTATGATGAAAATTATGAGTTTTAATCAATCAAAATATTAAAAAAAATTTATTTATTATAGTTTATACCCTAATTTAATTAAAATATATTTTTAAAATAAAAATTTATCTCTAAGATATTAAATTATTATACTCAATGTGTTTTATTATTTAATAATGGAGTTATGCATTATATTAAAGTCTATTTATAATATTGGTATTGATCGTACATGGCACAAAATCTTGCCTAGTATTTAATAATTGATCATTTCCTTGATAGCTTGAATTTACACGTGAAAGTTGTAAATCATTTAAATTTATAACTAAATTACTATAATGAATTAATACTAATTTTGCTTGGGCTATATATATGAACAGAAATATCATGGTCATAGCCACCGACCACATTCAATAGAAACATGTG
The DNA here is from genome assembly GCA_032619315.1 of Piper longum. Lineage (NCBI taxonomy): Eukaryota > Viridiplantae > Streptophyta > Magnoliopsida > Piperales > Piperaceae > Piper > Piper longum. The sequence goes on from JAVDBV010037372.1 coordinate 9,377, forward strand.
ATCCAAATATAAAATTTTGTATTTTTTAATACTGTTTTGAGAATTTTTACAATTTATTCAATTGATAGCTATGGAAGAACTGAATTTAGCTCAATATATATACATATCATAGTTTAAAAACTTGTAATTCAAATTCAGGCTTGCATGTTATGGACTAGAGTCTACTTTAAACTGACTTGGAATCATTATATTAAACTTTGAATTACACAAACAAAAAAATATATGAAATTAAAATATATTACTTTTTGACACTTAAAATTAATAAAAAAATAATTTATATTACTTAAAAATATTAATTTTACTAATCTAAAAAATTAATATATTTGGATAATTTTCATTACATGACTTAAAAAATCAATTAATAAATTGGTCGGTATGGAATTATCTATAAAATTTGACTTAAAAAGATGCAATGACCCGACGGAAAGCGTAAATTAATGGGTATAAGTCATATTTTTAAAAATGAGAATGTACTATAAATCTTTAATTTGATTAACCATTTTTAAGAAATGACTTAAATTCATTAATTTACATTTTAGAGTTGTGTCATTACAAATAGTATCAGAACAATCTGGTTCTATATTAAATGATGGGTTAGACTATGAACATTGACTATGCTGTTAATCATAGGTCAAAGAAAGATATGCGTTGAGGCTAGTGACATAAAGTAAAGGAATTTTGATGATAAAATTTCCTAATGTGCGCGAATTGTGAGATCCCTTAATTTAGTCTTACTTATAATACCTAATGTGGTAATATCCTTTTATAAGTGAGAATGAAATATATACCTTTAACTTAGTTAATTATTTTTTAAGAGATGGCTTAGGCCCATTAATTTATACTTTGGGTTGGGCCATTAACAATTATAATATTGAGTTAATCGGGAGAGTTTTTAGAGTAAAAAAAGTAGTTTTAAAACTATGATATATGTCAATCAACAAAATTTATTACACTTCAATTGAATTGAATTGGTAGATTGCATTTGCTTGCCATGATGCATAATCAAACTATGATGGCAAAGGAGCTGGCGATGATGTTGACGATGATCTTTGTCTTGACAAAATAGATATATATATTTTTCAATTGGTAATATCTTTAAAATAAAAAATGGTATTTTTTCCTTCCCTAGAAGTTGACTTTGTTTCTTAATTTAAGATTATTCTATCTATTTTTTATATTTTCTATTTTTAAAAAAATAATGAGGTTTTATGTCTTGTTACTGTGGGCCTTATTTAAAAAATAACGTTATTTGGGTGCTTTACCAGGAGTGACCAATAAAAGACCTAGATCTAAAAGTAGTTTTAGAAGTCAACCACATTCGGGGAAAAGATCTCAATATCCTATACATTTAGAAGAAAAACAAAAATTGGACTTTTATTATAGTCTTAGAGAGCGATGATGACGGAGGAGTTGGCGACGATGATGAGGAGTATGATGTAGAGGGTGATCTATTCCTCAAGGCTCAGCTGTTGCATTTTTCAGATGAGGAAGACGTGACTGGTGGCTCAAATGTTTAAGAGCTCTAAACTAGCTCAAGTCGAACTTAAACTAGCTATTAAATTGAGACATTGGATGACCAGAATCTCAAATTTGAAACCCACTTTTAAATTGGGCTTAAAACTAGCTCAACTAGAGCTTAAATTAGCTCTTAAATTGAATTATTGTAGGACTAGAATCATTTATAAAAAGTAGGAAAAGTAGTGTCATTTACTAAACAATGTGGGACTATCCAATAGTAAGTTAAATGTTACAAAGGTATATATATATGATAGCACCCAATTTTTGTGATTCGGCGATTTAATTTATGATTTCTCTTTTATAGGCGTTGATAAGATATTTCCATTTAGTGGCACCTTAGGATAGCATAACCTTAACATTAATGGTGAGGTTCAAATGAGGGAAAAAAAGAAGAAAATATCATCTACGTAAGGGAGATTCAAACCCATAGCCTCCTTTAAATCATAAATCACAACGATCATCTAACTATCAAGCCTTTTTTGTTACAACCATGGTTAAAAAGACTTTATTATGATCATGTAAATAAAATAAAAATTTTCCACAATTGAAACCAAAATTAATGTATTAAATTTGATATATATATATATATATATATATATATATATATTAATGTATTAAATCTGATATTATATATTAACTAAGAAGATGTCACACCATGCGGGACTTATATTACAAATAAACTTTAATCTTATAGATAAACTCTTTTTAAATAATAAGATAGACTATAATAATTAATTAATATATTAGATATAGATTCTAATCAACTCTAACTTTAAAGATAAACTCAAATTCAATGAAAAGATATACTATAATAATTTGATTTATTTATTTTTATTGTATTTTGATTGATCAAAGCTCCTACTTTCAGAGGTTAGTATTAAGTTCCTATTTTATTAAGAAGCCTTGATGTATTATATTTAATATTATATATTATACTATCAAGTCAAATTCTACTTATAATTGACTTGAGTCCAGTCAAACACTTTTTTGTTTAAACTCGACTCGTTGAATTCGAGTTCGAATCGAACTCGAGATCGAGCATAAGAATGTTGAGTTTTGAGTCAATTCGAATCAAGCAGAATACTAAATGCCCATAAGTTGGTTCGCTTAATTAGCAACCCTTTAGAAATATAAATCTACTATCCATATACATCTTGTATTTGTTTTTGTAATTTAGTGACTATCCTTATGCATATTTGTTGATACTAATTTTTCTCTTTAGGTATTAGTTGGCTTATTAAAGTTAGTAGTTTGGTTATATTTACATGGTAATTTCTTTGGGCAATATTAGGTCAAAAATGTGGAAAAAAATTATTAGTGTGCAAAATTTTTTTTTCTTTTTAGAATATTAGTCACTGCCAAATGGGCAATGATTAAAGGACTGGTGTTTGTTGAATTGGGGGAGAGTGACCAAGTGAGGACAAAAGTTACTCAACCTAATCTGTCCTTATAACTTACCATTTTTATGTGTCAAATATGACATTATGGAGGTAAATGGGTCCATCAGTTTCTTTATAAAATGAGTAGCTACTTTAGATAACTTAGGAACCAACATTTATATTACTCATTACTCATCTCATATAGAAATGTGAAATAATAGTGTTATCACACCCCTGCACATGCAAACCGTGAGCCATGGAGATTACATCTATTCCACAACTAATGGATATGTGGGCATTAATGAGACGTGAAAAACATGAAGTTCATAGATGGGTCGGCTCTACACTATAACTAAGCGATGTGTTAACGTAAATAAGATAAAAGACACAAAAAGTTCATAGATAGGTCGATTCTAGGGGTGTAAACAAACCAAACCTGCTCGTGAGTTTTTTACGTTCGGCTCGACTCGCGCTTGTTAATTTTGTGCTCGAAAAAATACTCGGCTCGAAATGGATAAGCTCGTTGAACAACGAATAGAGCTTAAACAAAAGAGGTTTCAGTTCGGCTCGGCTCTAAACTCAAACTCAATGTGTTTAAACTTGAAAAAATATTCGGCTCGGTTCAACATGTAAATATTATTAAGGTCACATTGAACTTATATAGTGTTCAAACAAAAATCTGATCATATATAAGTCGAGCACATTCATTAAGTTCGAGCTTGGCTCAAACTAAACAAACATTATAAATTTTGGACAAATTTGGCTCGGCTCATTTACATTAAAGCTCAACTCGGCTCGTTTTATATTAAGCCAAACTCAATCATACCCCTAGTCGGTTCTATGCAACAACTCATGGATACTTAGAATTAATAAGGCATGGCACATAGGAAATCCTTAGATAGGTCAGTTTGATACCACGTGAAAATAGGCCTATGGGCTTCACTATAAAATGATTCGTCACTTTATAGAACTTGAAACCCACATTTATATTATTCACCACTCATCTTACGTAGAGATGTGAGATAATATTATTAACAAACCCTTGATCATGAGACAAAAAGATTAATCATGAAAAAGCTTAGCATACCCATGTATAAATTGTAGAAATAATATAACTTGTCCTTGAAGGTAAATTATTTACTAATATATACTATATATGATAAAGTCTCATAACGGTAACATAGACAAGTAAAAAGTTGACATATTCATAGGGTTTTTTTACCACAGAAAGATTCCAAACTTGTTCAACATTCATTCCATCTGGGCTGGCCTCCTGTGATGAAAATGATTTGACTCCCATAATAAATAAATAAATAAATAAATAAAATAATTGCTTGCAATTGACTTGTGAGAAAATAACTCGTCGGCAGAGAATGTTAAAAATTATTAGGGGATCGATAAGTGTGGAAATTTTACGCCAGCAATTCATTTTGTGCGCTGACCAGATTGAGTGGGCCCTGACCATATTTTCTTTTCACAGAAATTGGTTATTAAGGAGATGATTAATTCTTATTGATAGAGAAGCAAAATGATCCGATTCTTTGAAATACCTTATTAAATCTTCTTGACCTCCAAATATAGCTCTTCAATGTCTTTTTGAAACACTAAAAGTTATCTTTAAGCATATGAGTTAAGAAGAAGGCTAACCCTATTATACCATTGAGGAAAGCAAGAAACAAGAAAAATAATTGCTACCAGGCCACGGTCAGATTCCAGAATCAAGTACAGTTCCTTGAGTTGCAATACAGTTCAAATTCGACTTCAGAAAATCGGCTTTTGAATTCGCCAATTTGAACTTCTAAAAGAACCTCTAATATTTGAGGTAAACTCAACCAACCTTACTGAAAGCCAATCTACATTTAAAACAATAAATTAGCTCAAACCCCAAGCAAATGGACCGTCATCTACTGTTCATAGTCTAGAGTCCTCTCCAACAAGAGTGGAAGATGATGAGAGAAGTCCACTTTAAGTAGTTGTGACAACTAGTGGAGTTCCTGGACTCTTTAGTGTTTGACAGGGCCACTATCCACCATCCATCCCCTCACAGGCAATGAGAATGACAATAGACATCATGTAAACATCACTTGTTTGAAAAGGTCTCCACCCTAACACCAAACTTAATTGTGACAATATTAAACAACAATGAATGAATATAAGAAGAAAAATCAAAGCTTATAGATGCTCCCTTAACTGGCGGGTACTGCAGGCCACGCCCACTACCTTGACCTGGGTGATCGGTTGTAGGCCGTGGGATGGATCGGAGAAGGGCGATGGTCGGCAGGAGGAGTGTTGGTCTTAGGCTTGGTAGCCCTACTTTTTTGTTTGATGGCTTCAATCTGTTCCAAGGTATCTACAACCTCCTTCATAGAGGGTCTACTTCTAGGGTCATTGTTGAGACACTTGAGTGAAAGCTGTGCTGCCTTTAGGGCAGCCTTGGGTGGGTATTGCCCCTCCAACCGCTCATCAATGACTCGCTCTAGCTTCCGCCGATCAGAAAGAAATGGCCGAGTCCATTCGACTAGGTTTTGCTGGCCACTTGGCCGGTGAGTGTCGAGGGCACGCAGTCCAGTAAGCATCTCCAGAAGTACTACTCCAAATCCATATACATCACTCTTCACATATAAATGACCTGCAACAGAATGGGGCTCACTGTTCAATGTTGCATTGGAAGATAACCAAACATTCCACTCATAAACAAAGAACTGATTGCTTGAGCTGAAAAGCCGATATCACTTTCTTAAGCCTAGACACAAGTGAGCAGACTATTACTGAAATATCATAATCACCATCAATTAAGCCAATTATCTCCTATCTACTTGGAATTTATATTACCAGTCGGGTGGAGATGACTTTCTCTAAGGGGAAAAAAGCTGACTTTATATTGATAACATTTTCTTTTAACAAATAATGTCTCCGCAGAAATAGAATGTTTCGCGACAAGACCATCGTAAATGTATATATGATAAAATTGGTCAAAGAAATAATCTAGTTTGCTAACACATCGAAGCATGGCAAATAGTGTGATTATTAATCCCTAAAGAGAACACAAGCGGAAACAGATTATGACGACATTCTTTTCAAGACTTGAAGAGGATAATTACATCCAGGTAAGCCATCATCTGAGCTTCTTATACTTGAAATAGAGATCAAGATTTTTCTCGAATTTCAGATTCATCTTCTTATGATGCTGAGATATTGCTATTGCAAGCAATTATGATATAAAACTACATTGTGACAACTTTTACAGTGTGATTGAAGTACCTGTGGCAATATTCTTTGGAGAAGTGTACCCATAGTTTCCGGGGCATTGAAGGAGCTAAAAAGGCAGAGCAACTAGCAGGGGTATAACAATATCTCTTCTTGTTTAAAAAGTAAAGGACTATATGAAAGTATAACATGCAAGGATTTAACATTTGCATTTGCGAAAATTTTTTATTATAATGCAAAAAGTCTATAACAACGTAATTTTGGAAGAGAATCTCCTCCAAGTGTACTAACACTTGCTAATCTCAGATCTGGGGGAGAATATCATCACCACTACTTTTTCAATAAAAATTTAAGTAGTCCTAAAATGATGTTGGAATCTCATCTTGAAGAAATTTTGGCTCCCTTACAATATAGAGATCTTTGAAGAACACATAACATTTAAGAACTATTATCACTTAGCTTGCTTAGCAATGTTTAAAGAGAACTGATTGTACCTGTTGCCACATACTCGGGAGCAGCATATCCATAGGTTCCCATGACTCTTGTTGTGACATGTGAATCTCCAGCTAACGGGCCATTCTTTGCCAATCCAAAATCTGACAACTTTGCGTGATAATTCTACAATGAAGGAAATGAAAAAGATATTTACTTGTCCCAAAATCCAACAATTTCCTGTAATAATGGTATGCATAATTTCTTGCAATATTTCACTTACCGAATCCAACAAAATGTTGGATGCTTTGAAATCACGGTATATCACTTGCTTTTCGGAGGTGTGAAGGAAAGCAAGGCCTCTAGCTGCTCCTATTAAAATTTTGAGACGTGTGCTCCACAAAAGTGGATGAGACACCTCTGCAAATAATATGAACATTATGCATGTCAATAATTTAATCTTATAAAGTTGTACGAGATGCATTTATGTGGAAAAAAAATGTTTTGAGCGAATTTCAGAACAATCGATAGCTTTATGAGTCATCATCATTGGGATAGAAAATATGCTTTCACAGGACTATCTGCAATCTCTATAAAATTTTAATCCACAGATAAGTTTCTTAGATGATCAATTAAAAAATTTGTGAAGAAACACACCACAATTTGATAATTGACAAAGAGACTCTTGACTAAAGTGTGTACATACCAATAAGAATGTCAGTGTCTACACTAGGAATAGAAAGAAAAGAGACATTCTAAAAACAATATAACTTATTTAGTAGTGTAAATAAAAAACTGGGTAATTCATATTTTTGTATCCAGGGCTTCACTAAATTTGACAACAGAATACTTACTCTTAAAAAGATGGTTTTCTAGACTTCCTTTAGCCATATATTCGTAAACTAAAAGAAGTTCCTTCTCGTCCAAGCAGTATCCCAATAACTTCACAAGGTTGGGATGAGAAAGCCTCCCCAAAAAATCGATCTCTGACTGAACCATGTAATGATATGTGAGAACATACAAGCCAAAAAAATATCTTCTTTTTCTGCAGCTTCTTTATACGATCAATGATAGTGCTTCTTTATAAGATCAATGAGAATATACTAAGATTATGAATTCTAAACATTGATAGTGTTTCTGACAAGCACACAATTAGAGAAACAAGAAAGTGAAGAACAGACAAGTAGTCAATAACCAAATACCAAAAGCCAAACACAAAACATTTATCAAGCAAATTATTGAAGAAATGGCTTAATCCTCAGTCATTTATATAATATCAAAGGTAAGGATGATACTTAATAAAAAAAAGTAAAATAGATAATAATTCTATAAGTTCCATTTCAGTAAAAGACTTTAATGGTTACCAGCCATGTTATCGACCCATTAACCAAGTAATGCTTTCACAAGGAAGATTAATCAGCAATTTTAGTCCTACAATCATCCTCATAATTACACAGTAGAAATTAAAATTTACAGAGCATTTTGAACAGAAGAACAGAAGGCAGTACCTGCCACTCCTCAATGCCTTGCACGCTCTCAGGGTTAAGCTTCTTTACAGCTGTGACAATACCATTCCCAGGTTTGGCAGGTGCTAGTGTCTTCTCATCAAGCCACCCCTTAAAAACTGTCCCAAATCCACCCTCTCCAAGAATGGTGTCAGGTCGAAAATTCCTTGTTGCACTTCTTAACTCTGCGAGTGTGAATATTTTCAAATGGGGAGTAGGTAAGATCTGCCCATTAGGAAAATCGACATCCATTTTACGCAATATGCTCATTTCATGCGCAGAGTTGCCACTGTCACGCCCGGATAGCCGAACTTCATTGCTGTTGTTTTTTGATGTACCTGAAATTAGGGGTTGAAATGAATTAATTACTCAAGAAAGAAAAAGTTCTAGTACATATGAATAATGTAGCTGGGTTGGCAACTAAGATTTCTTTGCCACAAAAAGAAAAAATAAGAAAGAAAAATCAATTGCTGAAAACAAATAAGAAACTTATGCTAAAAAAATTTGAAGTATCAAATACAGTCAATTGAACAACACAGTAGCACAACAATATATGCTACTTGCCAGCAACTTATTGAATATGGTCCTTGGTAAATTAGGAATCTAGATAAGATTTCCTTATATAAAAAGCACATGAAAAAATTAAAAATATCCATTTAATCTTTGGCAAGAGAAGGATATATCATCCGCTCAAAATTTATAGACAGAATGAACTAAGAACCAACAGATCCCTCCCATCTAGCCTGACATAATAAAAGCATTCAAGTAGCTAATCTATTCAAAGATTTATATATAACAATCATACCAGCTTTCAGGCCCTGGAAACAGAAACATCAACCTCCTAATAAAAGTAAAGAAAGACCATACAAAAGCAGATAAACAAAAGTAGCAACACACAGAAATAGCTCTGAAATAATCAAAAGCCATCAACAACAACCACCTGGGCTAGAGGGTATAATGGTTCCTGGGCTCTGAGGGGCCTTATCTGAAACCCCCAAGCAATTACCCATCCCTCCTCCTCCTCCTCTTTCCTCGCCTCACTAAAAGCAGGAGCTGACACACACTAAAGCAGAAGAAGGGGTGGCAGGGCGCGCACCAAGAGGAAGATGGTGAAAGGAGAGCCTTTAGGCTTATGTAGGAAGAATAAAAAGGTGATGGGTAATGGGCAGGGAAGACAAGGAGCAGAAGAGGAGAAGGAAAGAAGAACTTTCAGTGCTTCTTCTTCAAAGACTTTGGTGGCCTCCTCACAAAAGCTGTTTATTATATTGGGTTTTTTAATCATTTCTTTTTTGTGATCTTCTACGGTTTCATCATAGCTTTGCAAATCCAGTATCATTGATGTAAGGAAATGTACCAAAACTGCACTCGAGAGTCGTCGGCTCTTCATAGTCAGCGGTCCCGCGTATGAACAAATTAGGGAGGGAGAGGACCTCTTCTCCCCGCGCCATGATTGGTTCACTGCTGTTTCTCTTCAACTGCTTGTGTTTTCACATGGGTACGTAGAATTTACTCTTAAGAGGGTGCTTGCTCTCTCCATCTCTTGCACTCCGGGTGGGGTAGAATTTAAATGTTCACATTTTTTTTCTTTTTAAATTTGTTTTTCATATATAAAAACTGTATTGGTGACTTCAGTGTAGATTTATATTTAAGAGATCAATGATAATTTTTTCATAGTGCGGGCTTTGAGATGAATCAAAGCTTTTGTTGGCCCAACTTGAAGCTTAATCTTATATAAAAAATATAATTAATATTCTCAAAAACTTCATATTGCTCTTTAACAAAAAAATTTTTTTTTGATATATGACAATTTTATTGGACTTGAGCTTTTTATGTCAAATTGATATATTTTGATTCTCGAAACAAAATTCAAGTCAAAATTATACTACTAGAAACGTAGATAAATAAAATTGAAGTTTTGATTGAGTTCTGTTGTGAAGTTAATTATACAATAATAAGACTATGAGTGCCGAGGACCAAGTTAAATTGTGTCTCATTATTGGCAGCATTCCTTGAAAACATTATCGGCCTTCCAAAAATTGAAAGAGATAAATTGGACATAATTAAAAATAGTTCGGGCCTAACCTGATCTTGTTTTTATAGCACAGTTGGAATAAATAAGACCCTAAAGATAGACACCAAATGAGAATAATGTAATAGAAAATAATTCCACTTATGTACCATTTCCTCCTTATACCTACCTTGAAACTTCAAAATTGGCTTTAGGAGTAAGCATCATATTTTTATGAAATAATCTAATAGAATAATTATGACGAAAATAATAACAATGCTCCACAAGATAAAATACAATAGGTTGGTAAGATTTATCCAATTGGATAATTCATCATTTAATACCTAGTAAGGTAAAATCTAATATTTTACTAAGATATGCTTATGTTCTTTAATTTTGGTCATCCATTTCTTAATGTGCTGAGAATATTCTTTCATGTATAACAGATAAGCGTTGAGACCTTGCTAAATAGTAAGAGTTAACTCAAATATTAAGGTCCCAATGCATATCCATTATAGACGTGAGATTATTCTAAACATAAACAATAACTAAGAGTTTACATCAATTAAGTTTGCGTATTATATGTAGTATCAAAATTAGTAGAGGATTGGGATATTTTCAAAAAAGAAATTTTGGGACACAATTTTCTTAAATTTAAAATAATGATGATTTCCTAAGTAGGTTATTAGTAAAATTAATCTCACCCACAATATCTATGGAGGTAAGATCAATATATTAGTACTTCAATTAACCTACTTGGATTGAAGTTCAAATATATTAGTATTTTGATTAATTATTTTTAAAGAAATTATCAAGCCTATTAATTTGTACTAATTGGACCAAACTATTTCAGGATGGGCCACTATCATGTGCCATGTGGCACAATGGGGCCACATAATACGCTCACCTATTTTGACCAAAAATCCAAGGTGCCTATCCATCACCTCTATTATGCTTAAATTAACAAAGCAATATTATCTGTTGCCAAACTCCCCTTAATTTTTAATGAAGCCAATGTGTAATTTTATACAACAAGCAGCTAATGATACGAGGAACATTGAGACGCCAGTTATACTCATCTCTACATTATTTGTCTGCATAAAAATGATGTTTCTTACACACTCCAACCGCAATTATTCAATTCAATAAGAACAATACACGTTCTAAGACAAATTATTAATGAGTAACTTGAGTTTGACTTGATGAAGCGTTTATGATATATGCTGGACAGGCCGGCCTGCCGGAATAATGGGATATTGGCCACATATGTTGACAATTTTTTTTTTTAATCAAATGTTGAAAACTTTGGGCCAGAATTCCGAGGTCAAGACGAGCACAAGGTTTTGAAATGTAATTGCTTCTCTTGTATGTCACAAAATTAGAGGTTTTCAATTCAATGCTGATGGATCAATCAATCAGCTTACATCGGAGTCTCTTTCTTCTTCTTTTTTTTTGGGTCCGAAGCAGATTACAAGGAGACATTTTTTACAAGTATTGGTAAGGAGACTTGAAAATTTATTGTTCATGTCAATGTCAAACAAAGAGGTCTTCCATGGATTGTGTAAACATTTTATGCATAGTTATGACACATGGACCAAGACCAGAAAACTTGATTACTTGAAGTCATGTAAATGCTAAATTTGGGGTATTGAGGTTAGGTTAACAATGTATTGGTTTGACCCCATTTTGGTTTTTGTTGTAGAAAGTTAATACATTTATTTGCAGGTCTTGGTGAAATTATAACAAAAAGTAAATTTGGGTATGTGTTGAAATTCTTGAAGTCAATGTGTTCTGTACTGAACAAGAAAGGCGGCATTTAAAGTTTGAATGCCAAGAAAAAAAATAATGCCTTGACAGCATGGGAACCTCTTTGTTCATGAGAATCTATAAAATAATGTAGTAACCTATTTTTATAAATCACTAAAATGAGAATTCTAATTATTAAAGTACATAAGAACATAATTAAGAATGAACCAAGCAACGTATTCACATTAGAACCTAAAAACTCTTGTTAATAAAATGAGAATCATAAGTCGCACTCCGATTAAAAATGGAAAATTCAACTAATTTAAAAAGAAATAAAAATAAAAAATCAAATCATTACAGTTCACTTCCTTGTTCAATTAAATTTTATCTTTCAAATCATAATTTATATCTAAACGATCATATCATTATAATTTAATTCATTATTCAATGAAGGCCTTCCTATAAAATTGGAGTCTACATATTATAATTAGGCCACATATGTTACTACATATTGACTAATTATTATAAATATTTTAATAATTCTTCTCAACTAAAGTCTAGTATATAACTTAACAAAAAATCATATTACTATTGGTAATAAGTTTAATCCTGATTAAATGCATAGTCGTGCATCAGGATGTTCTTGGCTAATTGATTATAAATTCTTTCTGATAATCAGTTCTAAGGTTTTAGAGCTAACATTGTTGTAAGACCAACAAAGCGCAAACAAATCATCCTATATTAAACATCATTAGTGGCAATTTTAAAAAATTTAGTAATACATGAGTGTTATTATCTATGCACTATAAGTCCTTTCAACTAATTATTTTTTTAAAATGCAACGTAAAGCATTCACTTTATCTCTAAATATGAACACTAAATAGCACATTTTCAAAAGATTGCGAAACTTACCAACATTATAAAAATATGAACACCAAATAACACATTTTCTAAAGATTGTGAAACTTACCAACATTATAAAAATATGAACACTATACTAATGAATCAATTATGTCATATATTATGTTACACAAACGCACCACTTGTATTTGTATAATTATGTTACAAAGATTAGAGGAATTGATTGAGAGGGAGGTCTATAATAATAATTGATTAATGAGGGTATTAATATGGTGGACCATTTCAAAACGTGACCCAGTGGTAGAAGGTGGCAATAAACCGGGTCAATTTGTGTCACGATCCAAATGAACAGGCCCAGGTGGCCCAGCTACACCTTTCCTCTTTCATTATTTGGTTCCTTTGACTCCTTCATCTGGCATCACTTTCTTTTTAAAGAAATATCATAGTAAAAAAATTTATTTTAGACTATTTTTTATTCTTAAAAATGGCATTTTTGTATGAACTCAATTTTTTTGGGTGTTGCTTTCTTCCATAATTTCACTTCTTTGGTTGATGTAGAGTTGGCACAAAGCAGTCAAACAGGCATATAGTAGACCTCAAGGTGCACATCAATATATAGTTTGTATAATTGTAATATAAAAATTTAAAATTCAGACATGATTTGACAGACTATAAAATAAAAATTTAGAAACGGCTCTAAGCCGAGTAGGAATTGTATAATAGAGAAGGCTTCTTATCAGCAACAACAAATGTAACAATATTGGCAACATGGAAATCCATTCATCCATCTAAATGACATGGATGCATATTTTTGTACTTAGACAAAATTGTCCTCATAATCTAACCACTTTTGTAATCCAAAAGCTCATATTAAATATAGCTGTCATAAGAATATCATTATTGTTGATGGTAATTTTTTATCACTGCTGTCGATAGTAATTTTTCACATAATAATAAACATTGCTCTCTTGCTCTCTTTGAGGCTTGAAATAACAAATGTAAGATTATATTATTTTAAAATATTGATTGATCTAATATAAAAAATAATTTATTTTGTGAATTTCTTCTTCTTAACTTGGAGACTTAAACGATGTCAATAACCAAATTTATCAATGAGCTTATTCATGGAATTTGACTCAAAAAATAAAAAGTGCAGTCAATATTGGGAATTTTTGAAGTCATAAAAGTGTTCAAAAACTACGTGTACAATTAGTAAACACCATGCTATGTGTAATTTGAGCTCAAATATGATTTAAGAGTCACAAGTCTTGTTTGGTTTTTATTTTTATTTTTTGAATTTTGCGAGTCCAGTTGATTATTTTTTTTAAAAATAGATAGTGGTTAATCATATACATATAACATAATATATATGTGGAGCTGATTCATCATCAACGTAATCAAGATGGTGATTTAAACGAGTTTATCCTTATTTCAGAAATTTTTTCTCTGAATATTAGGCAATATCGAAAAACAATCCTATTGGGTACAAAGGGAATTAGGCAAGTGAAGACAGTCACTCAAGCTTCAAAGCCACCGTTGTGACATGTTTTTGGTGATCATATTTCCAAAAAAAGATAAAAGATATGTATGAATATTTTGTTAGAATTATTCTCTCCTATGAAAAAACGTTCAATCATATTGAAAGTCATGAAAATATGAAAATATTTTGTGAGATAAGAAAAATTTGAGAGAATTATGAAATACAAAGAAGAGTATCATTTGTAAGGATTTTAATACTCAAGAAGGGGTATTTGGAGTAGACTTTTTATTTCGAAGAGATTATCCATATCTCAAATAATGTGTTATGTATCGCTTATTTATAAATATGTGATTAGACATATATGTTTTTCCTTTTGAGGAGGTTTCACATGGTGTTCTCTCTATGGGAGACTGAGAGATGTGTTCTCTTTTGTGGAGGCACCAAGATGTGCACATTAGTCGGGAAAGGATGACCAAGGTCGGGCTTAGTGATTGTGTGAGAATGTGAGGAAATTGTTCATTATGAGAAGAACACACTTCATTCGTATTGGGATCTACGATGGATCATCAATTGTGTGCAGTTACATCAGCAAGAGTTCTATATTCTTTGTATTTGATCTTTATTCAATAGAGGTTCTCTCGTAGATAACTATAGTTGTAATAGGTTTACAATCATAGTTTATATAGGGAGTGGTTTCACTCATTGGGGAAAATTTTAACTCATTGGGGTAGAGTTTTTCACATGGAGTAGTTTTACTCATGTATGGAAATGGTTGTAAAAGGAAATATATAATGATAATAATTTATAGTGAAGATTTCCACAGTGAATTGTTATGTTTTCTACCTAGTGATTAAAGATCTCAACAAGCGGGTTATTGGCCCCCAATATATTTTTTGTGGTTTTGAAACACCTTTGGTATTGTAGTTGCGTGACTTTATTATCATCCTACTTTGCAACACATCTATCTTGAGATATGTAACTAAATATAATACAAAATATATTATAGGAAATGTAATTTAAACTTCAAGATTCAGACTTAGTTTGATAAACTGAATGCATAGTTACAAGATTCAGACTCAGTTGGACAAGTTGGACATATAGTTACAAAAATCGAAATCAGACATTGAATCTTATTGAAAGGGAGTCGTTGAATTAGACTAATTCATCAAAAATCGGTCATGAATCGGTTTATTTGAATCAGTCAAAATCAGTGAGTTATTAGTTATAGAATATATTATTTTAATATCATGATGTGTATTATATTTTATAATTTTTTTTAGAATTATTTAGAATTAATTATTATTTTTTACTTAAGTCTGGGTCGAGTTAAATTTTAATTACGAAAATACCATCATTTATTTCTTTCCCCTCATTTCTCTCTCCCCGTTCGGTGGCGCCACCGCTGCCCAATCCACCCCACACCAACTAGTAAAGATGAAAGAAAGACAGTAAGTTTTTTTATGGTACATAATTAGTAATTATAATTGGACTAATTAAGAAGAATACGATTTCCCGTCATCAACTAACATAAGAAGGTACGTTAACCTCTTAAATCCAATTTCACGAGTGTGCTCCACATTCTAAAAAGCATAATCCAATGTTTTTTCTTCAATAAAATCAAACCGGCTTGCTTAAGCTCTATCTTTAGAAAGTTCTAAAAACATTGTGGGAGCGTACATCTTAAAGTACAAATCCTAATATTAAGAGTTAATAACAGGATCAAGCTACTAGTATCAATGTAAAGAACTTATTATATATAAGAGGGTAAAACAAATGAAACTCCAACCAGAAGACTCATTCCTTTCTCCCCAAAAAGATTGCAATTGCATGCTTCGAGTGGGCATGCAACTGGGCACCAGTGGGAACGTAACATTTTTCAACCTTTATAATTTCATCATCACTTTATATATCTCAACATCACAGCTATATACAAATGAATATGCCCATTCAAAAGACAACATTAAAGTTGAACAATTAACTTAATCTAGGCAGTCAATGTGTGAATCCAAAAGCTGGGGACAACTGAGATATTTTAGTGCAAAATTAACATTCCTTTTTATGCTAGAGTATTGTGGCTAATTTTGATTAATTTATAAAAAATTAATTAAAAAGAAGTTCATTGTATGTTAGCAAGATGGCAACATTTCAAAGTTGATTTGGAACGGCAAATGAGTAAAGATTAGTCAAACCTGATAGAAAATTAATTTTGCCATTGAAATAAGGAGATACTTTGAATTTGTGCTGAAAATAATAGTGGATAACATTCATACCTTGTACACAATCATGCTTACATACTTGACCATGCTTGTCTTCAAAGTTGAAACAACGTATTCTTGTGATTAACTTAACTAGAAATGGACATGAATTTGTCACCCATCGGGCAAAGTCAAGTTAAGTTTTACTCAGCTTAAACTCGGCTCGTTTGACTTCAAATTTAAATCAAGATAATAAATATTTGAGTTAAGTTGAGTTTAAATCAAATTTGGATCAGCTTGATTCGTATTTACTAATACTTTTTTATATAATTCTTATTAAAATTTAATTTATGATTAAAATGTGTTAACTTTGACTTAATTATATATAAATGACAATTCAACCATGTATACTTTTATTTGAAATTATTATTATATATTTACTAATACTTTTTTTTTTATATAATTCATATCAAAATTTTGTCCCTTGTATAAAATATCAAATTTTGATCTGGTGCAAGCCGAGGCTTGACTCATTTAATATCGAGTTAAGGTTCGAATCAAATTTTTTTTAGTCAAATACTGAACCAAATCAATTTTAATTAAACTTTAAACAATCCTAGTCACTGTGATTTACCACGGCACTTTCCTGTGGTAAATACAAACATATTAATTAATATTTATCAAGGCAACGGTTTAGCAATGGGCAGCCTCACTTATTGTGTGGATCGAATTTGTCTATGCTTTGAACAAATCATGATTTTTTCCATAGAGGGCTGTAGGGGTCAGCGTTCGATTCGGACTGACTAAACTAAATTTCCAAATTACCTTTTGGTCGGCCAAAACTAAACTACATGTCCAAACAGAACCGAAATATTTTAATTGGATCAATTCAATTTAGGCAAAATCCGAAATTATTAAAATTAATTATTATTTTTACAATAAACAAAGTTATAATATAATTTATCCAACGTAATCACATTCAAGATTATTCTATTCATGGATAATAAATTATACATATCAAAAAATTTAAAATTAATAAAAATTAATAATAACTTACATAAAACATACATATTAAACTTTTTTTTAAAAAGTTACAGTTAGTTTCCATTTGGTTCGGTTCATAACCAAAATTTTCCACGCCTATAAAAATTACCAAAAATCTAAACCGAACCAAAGAAAATTTTGGTTAGTTTGGTTGTAACCAAAATCTGCTCAGCCTTAGAGCCTAGAGGGCTTCAACATTCAAATTTGGTATGAACAAGAGAAGACCATTTCCACTTAAAACAAGATTTTATGCATATAACGAAATAAAACCTTACCCCCATTATCACAAACGACCATTAGATGTATACTTTCTAAGTCGTCATCTCATTTCTCAACTTAAAATCTGGTAACGATTCTTGGGTATTCCAAACAGCTTCAGGGTACAGTCAAGAAAATATGTTCAAAGAAAACTTTCAGCAAAGTTCTAATAATATTGTAATCATCATCAACCACTATTTTCCACAAAAATCTGAA
The DNA here is from genome assembly GCA_032619315.1 of Piper longum. Lineage (NCBI taxonomy): Eukaryota > Viridiplantae > Streptophyta > Magnoliopsida > Piperales > Piperaceae > Piper > Piper longum. The sequence continues at coordinate 27,226 of JAVDBV010037372.1, forward strand.
CAAATTCTAATTACAAACTTTACAAACAATAAACATCTATCCTATTAAAGCACCATACCTTGCTTGCAAGTTGTAACAGAAAAATCAACAAACAAAGAATATAAAACATCAATATATAATCAGCTATTACAAGTTGCGGGTGGAAAACTGAAAGAAAGCAACAGGCTAATACTCATTTTTTTGAGTTACCTGAAAAAAACATAGATTATGCATTCCCTATTTGATTTGAAAAGAAATTGATCTTTTTCTGCCATAAGAGGGATTACAGACAATGTTTACAAATAGCACAAATATAGCAGTGCAAGAGTACTTTACTCTAATGGCAAACAACTCAAATGCTTTATTATTTCTTATATCTAAATGATCAAAAGAGACAGTTTACTATTTACAAAAGCTCTAGCATTGTAGTTTAATCAACTTAAAAAGACCCTGTAATGGGTTCTAAAGGGATGTATTTATAGAATAACAGAATAAAATATGTTCATGTCCCTCTACAAGCGAACCATACCGCCACATTTTTGCTCAAGAAAGCAGCGCCTACAAAGTACAAACATATAGACATTATCTTTCCCAAGAAGCACACCACCAGATATTTTCCAATATATAATTGCCAATAAAGTACCAGTCACCAACTTCAAAACTGCAAACGCCCTGATTCGACAGCAGAGATACCGCAAATAAAATATTTTATATGGTATCATTTGCCTGCAATAGAAATGGCCGTTAAGTAGTTTAAGAGTAATGCACAAGCAGCTTAAACCGGCAAAGAATAGGCAATGGTGAAAACATCTATACTCACAAGTTGTCCCATGCACAAAACTGAGTGATGCACAAGCAAAATGGTTTTTCTAATACATGATATGCCCAGTTATAAGTAAAGGTGAAAACATCTATGCTTACAAGTACTCGCCTCCATAGTAAACTATGAGTATGATGAAGGAGAATCCACCCTGGTCCGTGCTGCAATACACCATCCGCAAGTTGTGCTTAAAGCCTTAAACACTGTTCTGAACTACCAAGAAATTGATACTGGCCAGCCCTTAATCAAATTCATTTCGACATTATTTCCAATCACTTTACAGCTGGGAATTCATTCTAGAAGCAGAGGCTGGAGACGAACGAGACTGGGGACTTCGCTTCAGACCTTCAGTTTCTGAGATGTAAGGCTTTGATGCAAGATATTCGAGAGCAACTACTACGTCACCAATTAAAGGGCGGTATGGAGCCTCCTCTGCAAGGCACATTTGTGTAATTGCAATTGCATGATGCAAACATTTAGCAGGGTAACGACCTTCCAGTAAGGGATCAGCAAGCTGCAAGAACTTCCTTCGGTCTCTCAAGAATTGGCGTGACTAGAAAAGCACAATGAATTACAAAGAATAGAAAACATATAAGCATAAAACAAAATTCTCCTGTATTTACCAAGAATTTTTTATAAAATCTAGCACATTAATGAGATTTCAATAAAATATGAGATGATAGGTATTACAGGGATAGTTGCAGGGATTTCAAGAAAAGCACTTTATGATCTTTAACATGATTAATCACTTTTCGGTTGGGCCATTACAGGGATAATTTAGGAGAATAAGATGAAAGGAAAGAAGCAATGATGAAAGGGGGAAAATTCAGTTAAAATATTTAAGGGAGACAACGCGGGAACCCCAAAATTAGTCTCACACCCAATACTTACCTAGCTAAGTTCAGGTATATTTGTGAGGATGTGCCCAAGATCTTTAAGGTGGTCAACCGCATTGAAGAAATAATGGTCCATCAGTTTGCACTTGGGTCACGTTGTTATATGGTATCAAAGCTGACCCAAGATCATATGAGATGGTAGGTGTTACAGCCTTAGTCTATGGGATGTACAGAGTGCTAGGATTTGACAGTTGTTCCTAGGCATCTCGGGTCCGAGACAGATAGAGGGAGCGGGCATCAATATGGAGCAAAATTTTTCACCCCCAAACGCACCCCATGCGGCATGTTTCCCACCTGGAAACACAAGATTATGAACGTGGGCCACGGCCATGGGCCAAGAAAGGAATTCCAATGGTGGGTGAATTATAAAATCCTTAAAAATCAATATCACATCCAATACCTACCAGGAATTCCAAAGTGGGTGAATTATAAAACCCTTAAAAATCAATATCATATCCAATACCTATCAAGATAAGATTCAGTATATTAGTAAAATTGAAATCATAATTCAATTTTGGTTAACCACTTTGAAGAAATAACTTGACACATTAGTATGCACTAGGGCGGGGTTATTAAAGACGACCAAAGTAATGAACAATTCTACATCATTAGACCCTATTACAACAATCAAAATATATATCTCCTATTCACAAAGTCATTAAAACACTACTTAAAGTAAGAGACAATTTATTGTAGGGGTGATTAGATTACGCATATGTGGTATTTGGTGGAGAATTTCAAATATGTGGTTCAAGGGTGACTCGGAGGAAAAATGTCAAGGCTATCCTTACTTGGTAGAAGGGCGGGTTCATTCTCAGTAAAGTGGTTTCGTTCATCAATATAATTTTTTCTTTGTGATTTGAATTGTTAGACAGGTTAGTGTGTGAAGGAGGTAGGATGCTAGGTTGGGATAAGGGGTGGGGACAAAAGCTTTTTTATTTATTTATGATATTTATTTATTTATTTTTATTTTTATTTTTTGTGGGGTGGTGGGTGGCTCGATTTGTAAGACATGCAAGTAATGTCTTGCTTTGGGAGAAATATACATACATACA
>JAVDBV010037460.1:349-13198 GCA_032619315.1 Piper longum
GTGAGGGCTGCCTCGAATTTCCTTGCCTACGGTCGCCCTCCTTGCCCCAAACTTCCGGCTTGTCGGCTGTGAACGACTTAAAGTTTGCATTTTTAGTTTAATTCTTTTCTTTCTCATCAATTTGAGATTTAGTTGTTTCTTATTAATTTACGATTTTAAATCTCATTTGTTATTGGCAATTTAACATATGCCATGCATGGAAATTAAGAAGAAGAAGGGAAGAAAAATTACCCGAACCAGGAGGAAGACGGTGCCAATCCGGAAGAAAAAAATGAGGATGACGTCCCCCCCTTTTTACCCCCTTTTTATAATGATATAAGTGACGGCTAGGGTACGTGGAAGCACCCTTTCGCCGTAATAGATTTAACCGGGTAATTAGGTAATCTACATAATTCACTTAACCATTTAAACGGTTATACAGTATGGTTCACTAAACCGGTTAATTAGGTAAATAATATGGTTCACTTAACTGGTTAAACGGGTAAATCATACTTAACCAGCTAACGATAATTTTTTTGAAAAAACTAAAATTTCCCACGTTCGATCACACTGCGTCGAACGTTATTATTATTTTATTTATTTATTTATTTGATTATTATTTTTTTTCGGGTCTTTACATTGCCGGTATATTGTTTGGAGATTGGAGACGATGTCTGTTTAGGGCTCATTTCTTATTTTATGCTTATCTGATGGATAAGTTATATAGTAGGATGAGTTCAGTTGTAGTTTTATTGCAAGTTACTTAATTCCATGCCATTTTTAATGTTGTGTTCAATAACCCACGATGTTGAAATCCCTTGAGTTGTTTTCAAAAATCAAAAGATCCATCACAAGTTGTCTTCTCTCCAGAGGCCTATTAATATTATTCATCCCTACCTAAACCGATTATTATTATATTATGTTATCGCAATTTTGTGTGTACTGAGATTGTTTTGCGTAAGTCCCGCTTTGAGGGGTTACTCCCAGGGTGTGGCCAGTTGAAGTGCATAGTTATTTCATTATCGATGGGATTGACGCAGCATTTTACTTTCTCTTCTTGGTGCAATATTTTTACCCCTACGTCTATGAGCATCTCACACCAAGAGAGGCATACTGCTGCTGGTACTGTATTCTGTAATGTATGTCATGATTGCTGTGTACTTGGCTGCCTTTAGACTCGGAGAAGAGAAGCATGGAGGAATTGAAAGGATCAAAGAAAGGGTGTTGCCCAATTAGCTACCAGTCATAGGTCAGTGTAGTTTTCTTTGGATGTTGTGTGATTCTTCTTGTTGTATACTATCCCCTTCCTTTTTCACTTTAACATGAACTACTAAGTTTGTATGCCAATTTGATATTTTAGTTATTTTATTTTCCAAATTGGAAACTCGTATAACTTGTTACTAACATTTTTTTCTTTTTTATATTTATGTAGGTGGTGTGCCTTAAGTGTCGCTAGTGGATATATGTGGATGCTAAAGTCTTGCCACATACACACACGGTAACGACCCGCCATTTTTCACAATAGTGTGGGCCTAGCTGGCTAGGTATTACTTAAAAATTAAACCATAAGTGTAACTCATTCAAGTAAACTATATTTTAAACAATACATAATAATACTCATCCCACAGTCTTGGACCGTTTCTCATAGCCACATTTATAACTCAAATAAAATAAAAAGGAAGTCCAATGCATTATCATTTTCTCCGAACCTTGGTTGGTAAAAGTCTACCAACCCCACTCTCAATTTATGCCTGAACCTACACACCTGCGAAGGTAATTCCATGTTAGTGATAAAACCACTAAGCCATATAATTAAAGAAACAAGTCAAATATAGTCCGTATTTTTATTTCAAAAGTCTTTTAGTGAAGTGAGCCTATGCCGAGCTCTTATAATGCGGGGAGGGTGGTTGCCCATCCCGCTACAATCCCATGCATTCGCACATACACTACGTGACCTATGGTCTGCATAGTTACCGATATTTACCATTGGCTCACCCTCTCGGTATCACAAGTGAATAATGAGCCGTCTGCCTTACATCCCCTTCGGCATGGGGGCAGGTTTTTAAGTTCTTGATTGCCACCGCACGACAGAGACTCCCTATTTCACGGGTGCTGCCTCGTGATAGAGATCCCTATTTCACGGGTGTTGCCTCGTGTCATAGACTCCATATTTGTCTTACAAGTAAATTTAAAAGTGTGGCCCCAAGTCGGAATGAGTCAATTCCTGACCCTCGTTGCACACAGTGCATGGTGGTTGAATCATGGCTCAGGTTGACAAGGGATGCTAGAAGGGAATATACAGCGTTTCATTCATTATAAGAACATGGTAGCTTGCACGAAATGGACCAACTGCGATCAACGATCCTAGTCTAAACAAGGACATAAATTATACATGAGTTATGGGCCCGGTTAAGTCGGCTAAACCGAACCTAACTCTTACGGATCCAATCTCGGCGTCTTAAGATGAAGATATGACTTTTCATACATGTATAAATACATAAAACCCTAGCAGGATACTTCATGGATTACTTAGCAATCAATTCATACGAAAGCAATAATTTTAATAAATTAAATAAAAATTCCAAATTAAAACGGATATAGCCTCCCCTAAAAATGTAATTAGGGGTTACCGTGTCAGCATGATATACATACAGGCATATAAACACATATCAAAACTACATTCACACAGTCTAAACTACTATAGCTCACTCTGAAGTTTGGGTCTTAGCCCACCTGTGTCATCTATTCATATTTCATGTCATGTCTCAACACTTCATCAGACCATCTTACTTGTCATCTCCTCACATTAATGCTAATACAATAAAATCATCAACAAAATATTATACAATCATTCACCAAACATATGTGTGTGTACATAAGACCTCATTGCTCCTCTGTCTAGGCTGACACATCGACCTCATGCTCGTCACTTACATATAGTACAAAAAACGTCAGTAACGATTGTTACCGGCCCAAAAAATAACTAATAACAAACTGGCTATGAGTGCAAACTCTTATATGAAAGAAAACAATTATATATACTCCTTGTGAACTCTCTGAAGCGCATCAACCGAGGAGCCACTGGGCTGCAGACCCGGTAACGTCCCGAACTGACTGAATTGCTATTGTTTTTGCCTCTCTCGGCATTATTTTACTTCATTTTCTAGTCTCAAATCCTAAGCCCTCTCCTTACCTCCATATTTCACCTGGCCTTGAACATGAAGACTGAGTACTCTCAGGCAGTCGCCTTCGGTACCCTTTGAACCACAAGTGATGACATGCGCTGAACTAAATAGTACCAGTAAACCTCCACGTTATCCGGTTGTGAGGAACTCAAACACGGAGTTGTCAGGATCCCTCGGGAATGGAATTGTCCGCGAGTACTAATCGAGAGCCCGCTTTGACTGTCACGACATCCTTTGCATGGTACGTTTAGTTGATTTCTCCATCTCTCGTCTCACTGAAAACTCGATAAAAATATAAATAGGACTCAGAAGGGATTTATAAAATAGGCCCAAAGGCAACTTGCTGTGGATCTTGTTTTCGAAATCATTCTCAGGGGATCTCATCCTCGAGGGTTATTAATCCGGAAAACAATTTGGCAAAATGACCCAAGTTAAGTGGGATCCGATAAAATGCCACTTAACTCCTCCTACAAATAATAATCAAACCTACATTAGAAATAGCATAAAAGCAGAGGCGAGTCCTAAATGGACTTGGTAGATGCTCCAAGCGTGTCATTGCGCCTAGGCGGTGAGCTCCTACTCCGTACCTACACATCAAATCTAAAAGATAACGCTCGCTAAATGATGCATCAACTCAATAAACATCACACCCAGTACAATTATCATCGAACAAGAAAATCAACAACCATTAGTGTATATAATTCTAAGTCATCCTATTCATACCAATTTTATTATAATTTCTAAATTACATCATAATCAACTATCATGCTCATACTTGATCTATCTCATTAGATCACTTAATCCACATCATTCTTAATCACATCATGTAATTCATCGTTTGATTCACAATTAGGCATTTACCATATCAATTACTCAACCCTAGCATGCTGTCTAACAATCATCAATTATAAATAATAAACTTGGAGGTAACTATACCTCGCATCGTTGACAATCGGCAACGACTAGGGTTTCGTCGTGTGTGCGTCTCGAACCTCGAATTCGGCGCTCGACAGTGTCCGAATCTCGATCGTGTTTGACTAGATGAATTCAACGAAAGACCCGAAGAATTCCATCAATCAAGTTTTTTGGCAAGTTCCGGCGGTTTGGTAGTTTTCGGGAGACTTTTTGACGGTTTTTCGGCGGCAGTCACCGGTGACATCTACTGGCCGGATAGTGGTCATATTGGGTACCATCGGAACCAGCATGGTGAGCCCGACACATATGTGGCGTCGACGTGGCCGACAAGAATGGCGGATCATTGGAAAATGGCCAAAACAGGTGGCGGCTATGGGTGGCTACATATGGCCGGCCAGGGCACCGATCGGCTCCGATTCTGGTCAGGGACGGTCGCTGGGTGGTCGGTGATGCCGAGGCGGCCACCGGACGGCGATGGCGATGGTCACCGGCGGCGAGATCGGCAACGCGACCATGATGTTGTCTCCGCGCTATCCGCGGCAATCCAGCGTCGCGACGACGGTGGCCGGGGTCAGTCAGGGCGGCACGGCGACGCTACGCCGGGGCTGGGTGGCGTTTGTCAGAGGCCAACCGGCGCTGGGCGGCACCGACGGTGGCGGTGCATAGTGAGGCGGATAGGGTTTGCAAATGCAAGGAAGCGTTAGGGTGAAATTATAACTCAATGAAAAACTTGTAAATAAAATTTGACTCAACTTTGAGTTGAGTCAAAATAATTATCGACTCGTAATAAATTCCAAAAACAAATCGAGAAAATTGAGAAAAATACCAAAAAAAAATAAAAAACCTCAAAAGATCAAAATGACATGTTCTATAACTATCAACCCACCCAAACTACCTATAACGTAGTGAACGGCCTAAAACTATTTCTACAATCAAACTGCATAATAATAAAAAAACTGTACTGCATACTCTTATATATTCTGATAACTCATTCTTGTTTGTTGTATTCATGGCGTTATCATCGTATACTCTGGTACGCATGACCCTCATAGCTCATACACAACTAGAATCAGCTCAGTACACGTGTTGTAAAACATACTCGACTCGAAATAATGGTCGAACCGACCGGTTCTAAATATAAAACATAACTCGAATCGTGGAGCCGACCAGTTTTACAAACTTTGACTATAATTGAGTATCCAACCATGTATGTGGAGCCACTTGTTGATGCTGAATGTTTTATAGTGGCTAGAATGCCAGGTTTGTAGGAGTCATCATCTCTTTACTATTAAATAAATATGATATTATGGTTTCCACCAATTAGGTGGAGTTTGTTGAATTTTGCATGATTGTGGTATTGAACAATCGAATTTATAGTTGTTGTTATTGATACTCTGTTGTTAATGTTACAACGGTTGTACCGTTATTGTCATTGTCGTTACCATTATCATTACCGATATCGTTACTATTATCATTACTGTTTTTACTATCACTACTATTACCATTATCGTTAACATTTAATATCGGACTTATCTCTTAATAATCTTAAGAGAACCCCCGCCCATTTTTTCTTCTCTCTTTCCTTTAGTGACTATCCAACCTTCCTCCCATTCACGACACAAGCATACAGAGAAGTCACCACTGTCACTGCAATTGTAAAGACCCAGAAAAATAAAATAAAATAAAATAAACATTCGACGCGGTGGAATCGAACTTGGGAAATTTTATTTTTCTCCATTTAAACTAATTGTGGTCAGCTGGTTAACCGGTACATTCTAGTTTAATCGGTCAAGCAAACCATACTATTTATCCAATTACCCGTTTAAGGAAAACCCTAGCTTTTTGTGTTATAAAAGAGAGCTAAAGAGGAGGGCGTCACCCTCATTCTTTCTTCCAAATAGTAGCCGTCATCCTCTTTTGATCAGGTAATTTTCTTCTTCCTCTTCTTAGTTTGCATGCATACATATGTTAAAGATTGTAAAAATTATAATGATCATGGAAGTAATGTCTGAAAATCAGAAAGAAGGGAAGGGAATAAGGTGGAAGTTGGAACTTTGATCATGGATGACGTTCTTGCTGTTTTTTATTGCTGCTGGCCAGGACAGGGGTCACCTTGGGGGGTGCTTCTGGCCAGGAAAGGGGTCGCCTTTGGGGCTGGTCGGGGTCGACTTTGGGTGGCCATGAAGGGGACGTCTTTTGGTGGCCAGGTTGGGGTCACCTTGGGTGCAAATCAGGGACGCCATGGCTGCTGGTTTGGTCTCCTTGGTGCGGTGCTGCTTGCCAGGACGGGGGTCACCTTAGGGGGTGCTTTTGGCCAGGAAGGGGGTCGCCTTTGTTGCTGATTTGGTCACCTTGGTGATACAAAACAAGGGCGCCATGGTGGCTGTTGGTTGGGGAGTCATGGTGGTGTTGATTGGTCGCCATGTTTGGGTGTAATCCACATCTCCATTGAATAGCTGCGATAAAGCTTGGATCTTTGGAGTTCCAATTGGATTGCCGGAGTAAATAAAAGAGGTTGGACTGGTTTTGGGTGAAGAAGAGAAAGGCTGATGGAGAAGAAGAAGAAGAAGGAGAAGAAAGAAGAAGAGGATGGCAGTTTTGTAATTTCTGCTTGACTCGATACGGGTTGACTCGATACGGTCGAGTTAAAAAGAAAACATAATGCAAATCAATAAAGAATATGCTAATACTAGTAATTTAGTATTGGGCATGGTTAATAATTAAATTATTAAATAGTAATTGAGGAATTATAATTGGGATAATTAAATTGAAATGTGAAGAAAATTTAATTGATTATATCACATTGATAATTAATTATCATTAGACTTGCTGAAAATGTAATAGGTAATTAAGACTAACATGAACTAATTACATCATTTAAATTGATAGTAAATTAGTCATGTAGTTGCATGTAGCTTCATGCAAATAAAAATTATACTAATGTATAAGTGTATGCCTCATTAAGATTAGGGCAAGCGGATCAAAGTTGGACGAATCACAAGTCAGGTACGTATAATCGGTAAAACATCGTACTTTCTTTGTTGGTAGCCTAGGTCGGCCTGAGCGTAGATTCGACCACCATGCACCGAGTGCAGTTGGGGTGAAGGAATTGACTTAGTCCGACACGGGGCCGTACTAAGTACGTAAATTGTGTATTGCATCTAATTGTTTTGGAGTAATCATAGCTGCCCCATAAAAAGGCTACGGCCGGGGTGTGCGAGGCACTGGCACTAGGATTTGTAGTGAAGATTTCCAGTCAAGTCCATGAATTACATATAAGATTTCTGTTTCAAGTCCGTGAATCACACTCAAGATTTCCGGTTCAAGTCCGTGAATCACACTTAAGATTTTCGGTTTAAGTCCGTGAATCACACTTAAGATTTTCGGTTCAAGTCCGTGAATCACACTTAAGATTTCCATTTTAAGTCCGTAAATCACACTCAAGATTTCCGGTTCAAGTCCGTGAATCACGCTGAAGATTTCCGGTTCAAGTCCGTGAATCAAACTGAAGATTTCCGGTTCAAGTCCGTGAATCACACTTAAGATTTCCGGTTCAAGTTCGTGAACCACACTCAAGATTTCTGGTTCAAGTCCGTGAATCACACTTAAGATTTTTGGTTCAAGTATGGGAATCACATTGAGGGTCTCCAGTTCGAGTCTGGGCAACACCACCATGGTAGTGGATATTAAAATGAACATAGGGAACTAGTGGAATGTATTTGATTTGTTTTGTCTATTATACTACTTAGTGTTGTAATCACTTATGCGGAATTGCCTCCGCAGGTGTGCAGATATGACATTAGGCGGGAGAAGCCATTGATAGCTAGAGCATGGAGTAAGATAAAAATGAGGACTCCCTTTTAATTTGTATTGAGAAATATGTGTGGCTAATGGGAAACGGTCCTACACAGTGGGAACCAATCTTATACATTGTTGTTAAATTGTTATAATTCGGCAAGCTACTAGTTTGTTAAGTAACACCTGGTCATCTAGGCCTAATTAAATAATTGAAAACTGTCGGGTTGTTACAATGAAATCGAGTATGAGGCAATTAGAAAGATGGACTTAGAAACCTAGTGAGCTCACAAGTCCATCCCACTATAAAAATTCAGGATGTTTGTGGGCCCATTAGAAGTAAGACCAAAAATGTAAGCTCAATGAGACAAGATTAGGGTTTGAATAGAGTTTAGTTGGATTAATCCTAAATAAACTGCTAAGCTTCCTTAATTGTTATTAAGCAACACAGTAATTATTATTATGTTATTAATTAAAGGAGGTTTAAGCTTAATCATGTGTGTGCATGATTTAAGATGTTGCCTCGATTTGCGCACTTAGTGTGTATGATTAGGGTTTGATGAGTTGAATCTCACTCAAAGATATGTGCAGTGAGGTTGACGTGCTACGTCAAGGATTTCTACTCACCAGGTCAATAGGTGTTCATCCTGCTTGATTCTCCACTTGGCTCCATGAGTGAGGTTTACCTGAGCTTTTACGATAGGATTGGATTCATGGTATTTTATTAGATTCCATTAATATCGTTCCATTTAATTGACTTTTCATAGTTAGTAAAACCTCAAGGATCAGATCCTTTAATAATTTTTCGAACTCAAGATTTCAAAATCTCTACCGAGGCCATACATATGCATGTGGAAGAATTTCATTGTTTTTACAACATGAATAAGAGAAGATACGAATGCCGTGCCAGTGCACCTCTACCCAGAGTAGTACGGTTATATCAGGTACTATGAACACAACATACTTTGGAATTTGTGGCATGAAAAACTTATTCCTTGCCTTCCGAGTAACATGGTCGGCATTAAACGGAGGTTGCTGCGAGTGTATGGTTATTTTTTAACTATATGTTTCGCGCTGGGCTTGCTATCCAGCCAGTGCCTACTTGAGGGTGCTTGGCATCATTACATTTGAACTATTATATGTGGTACACTTATGCGGCAGTTTGATTATTATTAATTGTCACTGCAGACTAAATGATCTTTTGGTTACTGAAGTTTTTTTCTATTACATCCACAGCTTGGGCTGGCATAGCTGGACAGACCGAATGGCTCGTGGAGGCGGGGTGGTGCTGTGCTATGTATTGTTAAAGTATTGTATTATGTTTATGTAATTCGGGATAACCCCTTGGCTGACTGATGTACTATTATATGTAGGTGCGTGCCCTAATCTTACATGATGTATTATATTATATTTTAGCTTCTATGAACGGTTGTGTGTGTGTGCTTGTGTTTATTTATTTTTTAATTTAACTAACTAGCCACAAGGATGAAAAACTTTGCAGCACATTACTAATAATCTTCTGGAAGGTATGTTTTGGCCCTAGACTTCTTGAAATGATGAAAAGCAATATCAACTACGCAAAATTCTTGTAGATGCAAATGAATGTATTTGTAAAATTAACATGGACAAGAGGAGCAAATAGTTTATACCACTTGAAGACTCCATATGAAGACCAAGTGTTAGAATATGATGTCCTGCCATTTGAAGAATGCCTTTTGTTACCACTCTATGTGAATGGTATATAGATCAAGTAACCTTGACCCTTGTAATGTTTCAACGTCATGACATAGTTAAGTAATAAACTATGTAACAATAACTTAAAATCAAGTCGTAAGAATAAAGAACATGCATGGGGGAATACACCACTCTTAGTTGTAGTGGGGGAGGCCTCTTATACACACTCGGTCTGCTCATTTACGTTTCCATAATGTCACCACTCTCAGTCACTGTGGAGGTGCGCCTCTCTGTGTACTCGGGATGTCATGTTAGAAGCCTAATATAAGTGCCTTCCCATTAGCTTATAGTACCCATAAGCGTTTATGTATGACACTCTACCCTAGTTCTCTATCATAAACCTACTTAAAGGCTAAGATCTTGTACCGTGTAACTTTGTCAGATTTAGTAGTTCAATGAGCAGCTTTCCAATTTCTTATATATAGATTCGACCATTGTAGAACTGAATCGGGGTGTTACAACTTGGTATCAAAGTCGACCTCTTGGCTATTAAGATGGATAACCCCGGGTGTAATCTCTTCTCTTGTATTTGATGTGTGCTTATGTGGAATGTTTACGCTATGCTATATGTCGTTGTTGTGTATGTGATTTTGGCACCACCCTATGAGCCGATCCACAACCTCGCCAGCAAGTATGTCTTGCTCCTTTTCTTGTACTGATTGTGAGTTTTGTGATATGACGTTTGTGGTTCATGCTAGCCGTCCTTATTCGAGTTAGTTTTGTGATAGCCGAACAGCATGTGATTGGCAATCCCAGACTGCTGCACTGTTGGGATACGCGAGTGATTGGTATTCCCTTTCGCTCATGTGTGAGTCAACGATGAATGCAGATGGAATACAGTAGAGGGACAATAGCATGCACATTTGGAACATCTCACCCAATACTTAGAGGAACACCGATTGATCAAAGAGGAATAGTGTCAATAAAAAGGGACTTGGTTAGACTCACTGGCGTGGTCAGCAAGCTAGTCTTGGCCATAAAACCTTTAGAAGAAATAATACTGCATCATAACTAGGAAGAACATAGTAATGGTGCCACTAGGAAGAGGATGCGAGATGATGGTGTGGTGGTAAAGTGTACAACAAGGGGTCAACGGCATTATGGGATCAATGGATTTGAAGAATACCAAATGTGTCCATCTTTCCTAAAGAGACCACCTAGGTATATGTTTGAATTGTACGAAGGTGTGTTATAATTGTGGTGAACTATGACAGTGCTGCATCTTGCCCCAAGCATGTCTCACAGTAGCAAGGACGGGTGAAATGATTACGATAGGGGAGAGGCATAGTGTTACCTACTAGGTCACTCCCTCAGATGCCACATGGATAGATTAGTTGCCACAGTATGGGATAGTAGAGGTGTAGACAGTGTGCACATCAAGTGATGAGGTGATAGCAGTACCCACTGTACAACAGGATGGTATGAATGCAGCCACCACATACACTATCGTATTCCAAGTATTTTCCAGGGGCACTTATTTTATTCAATACCTCTAATGCATGTGCTTCTAAAGATCAAGCTTTCATTCCTAGCCCCAAAATAGACAACTTATGCAATGTTTCTTGAAATGACATTCCCTAGAAGGTATAGTCATATCACTAGTTGGATATGTGTGTCTTTGATCTGACCTCCATTCTGTAGTGCAGGCATACAATAATTTGCTTCTACTACGAGGACGAAGACAGGCAATGTTCACGATGTTACATGATTGTGAGAACATTAGACTACTTTATTCCCCTTAATCAATTAGTGGTGTGACTCGACCCCTTGTGACACCTTAGTGTCGACTAGTTGTAATCGAAACCCCTACGCAATAGGAATTACAATAGATTCTAAAAAGATCACTAGTTGCTCTAATATAATCTGAAGACACTAAATTAATGATCTTTCTCTTTCCTTAACAAGCAGCTTAGCACCTTAGGAGGTAGTTAGCCTTGGTGCTAACCTGCTAGACGTGTAATAATTGGTGCTTTTACCATTATTAATTAGTTTTTATTTTATTCTCTTCAAAAGTAGATATTAAAAGCTAACTCTTCATTTTTGAGACACAAATTTTTTTTATTCAGTCAAGACTAATATCAAGACACTTAGAATTCTTCAAGTTATGTCATTAATTATATTGACTTTAGTAATATTGTTTATTTCTCTAACATTCTATTATGATTGAGAATCATCGGTCAAGTTAAATTTCATGGAATGAGTAATCTGACAAGGATTAAGTTATGGTTAGCAAGTTTGACATGATCACATGTGAACTAAGTCTATATTAGTTGCAAGATGTCTATCATGTTTTCAAATTATTATTCAAGAGGCTAAACACTCATTTCACACCTTTAGAGGATTTAAGTAATGTCAATCATGTTTTGGTACACAAACATCCTAATTGGACTCAAGAGTCTATTACAAACAATGGTCATGGGCATGTTCATTCATGCCTACCTCCTTAGGATTTGTGTAGGGGGTAGGGATAGTTTAGAATTTTAAAATTAGTTGAAGGACATTCTAGGATAAGTAGAAAGTATAGAGGTATAAAAGGCTTTGTAACACCCCAATTTCGGTTCACTTAAGAACCGGATCAGAAATGTTACGATCGAGTCGAGACATGTTTAATATTATTAGTCAGTGAGACTCGATCCATAAAATAGATCGAAATAACCTTCTTGGTGTTATGAGAATGAAAGACATTGTCAAATAAACATCACAATACATCAAATATAAATAAATGCAAGGAATTAAATCTTATGTTAACCTCAAGTGTGTGTAGCATTTATCTGTCCTTCCGCCGAAGTCAATACAGGATTTACAAGACCTACATATATTATAAGAAAACCGTCAGTAACGAATGTTACTAGTCTGAAAAATAACTAATACAATCTGGCAAATGGGTATTCCATTACCCGCGAAAACATATAAAACTTCAAGAACGCCTCACACAGGGCAGTAAGCAAACATACTTAAACAAATGCCGGCTCGCATGTACGGCTCATAATCATAATCATACATACATACAGCGCTTACGCCCTCACACCTTCCATATCACCCGCCACTGTACTCAAATTACAAAAGGAACAATTAAGTTAGTGCCACATATTCTGAAAATGCGCTGCATTACGCAGTACCATCATACACCCGCACTACCTCATGGTTTGAAGGAGTACTAGCACGGTCTATATATATCTCCGTACCACTCATTCTCTTATTCGTGAAATCCGTAAAACAACGCGTACTTATGTAATAGGCT